>JAJJMC010025232.1:3796872-3896488 GCA_023531435.1 Papaver californicum | reverse complement strand
AAAAGAGGAGAAGGAGGTTGGGTCGAGCTCAGGAGGCCAACAGAGCGAAAAAGAATCACTTCAAGAAAAATTCTGCTGTTGCTGCTGCTGAAGAACAGAAGAAAAGGCAACGGTTTCTTCAACCACTCTACCACGGTTTCTTCAACCGTTTTGCAACGTTTATCTTCATTCTGCAACATTTATCTTCAAGCTGCGTTTCAACAGTTAATCTGTAACGTCCAGAAAACGTTGCAGATTTCATGTTACATTATTTTTAGCTTCTTTTCATCTTTTTAACACTTTTTGAGCCATATACCAATCTTTTGAGAGTGTTTTGAGCATGATGAGCTAAACTCTACCACTGGGACAGTGGATGAAGCCATATTTCATGAATGAATGGTAACTATTTTTGATTCTTAATGACTTTTGCATTGAATTTTAATTGATTTATGATTTACGATTTTTCTTAATTAGTTGTGATTTTATTTGATGGTGTATGCTGGGATTTAAGAGCTTTTGATGCACCATGCTTATGATTTACAATTAGTGTTTTAGAAATCTAGTTTTGGCAAAGAAACAAAGTCAATAAAAGAGCTATAATTGTTAAAGAATCATTGTAGAAATCTATCAGAAGTGATTTTGGTGGAATCCTGAGTTCCAATTCTTCCCAATATTGTTAAAATCTTTTGCTTATTTTCTAGTTTAATTCAGAATTAAGTCTAAAACGAATCTTCACAAGTTTTAGCGAACGAACACATTTTTACCACTTTTCTAAAACGATCAAGTTTTTGGCGCCGCTGCTGGTGAATTGTTTTTAGATTAATTTTTTTTAGGTTAGTTAGTTTAAATTTTTTTTTTGTTTCTATTTTATGTTTTTGGGTATTTTTCTTTGTATTACAAGTTTTTGATCAAAAATTGGAGCCAAAGATTATATTGATTGATTAAAGACTTGGAGTTAAAGATAAATCGAAAAGAACAGAAAAAGAAGACTATTTTATTTTATTTTATTTAGTTAATTTTAATTTTATTTAATTTTTAGGGTTTATTTATTTTTGTTTTCAAAAAATTGTATTAGGAAATCTTTTATTATTTTTGTAAATTTTCTTTTATTTTGGACTTTTTCTTTGGACTTCAGACTTTATTTTTTTGGGACTTTTGGACATTATTATTTTTTAATCCCTACGAAAGGATATTATTAAACATAAACTGCAACAGGGAAGAACGACAATTACGATATTGTCTCAGCCCCTCGGGTTCGTACACTGACATAGGAGTCGGTGGCCTGAGTCTACTCCAACGGTTCATCGCCCGTCTAGAACGGGAGGTAAGACTCTAACCATCCACGAATCCCCTGTCAGTAGGTTTTCTGGACTCTTTCGTGTGCATATATCCTGAGGACCTGAATACGGATTACTTTTCAAGTAAAGGGCAAGAACTAGCCATACATGATAAGGACTCGGATTTCATTACTGTTTCTTCTTGCCCGCTTTAGAAACACGTTACCGAACGCGAACCTAAGCCTTAAAATTTGACTAGAAAGAGACCGATATGGTAACGAGCTTATTGGAAAGTCATTCGAAAGGATTGTATTGGTTGCTTTGTTAGCCTAACTCAAGGATCAGGAAGATTAATTTTAATTTGGTTCGTGCCACCTTGTAACCCAAGGAAATGTTTGCCAAAGAGGGTTATTCAAGCTCCATAGATCTTATCCTTCTTCTCTCGATCGACTTAATCTAATTCGGATCGGTCCAGCGAGGTTTGCTAAAACTGTAACTAGTCGCCTTTTGGGAGACTAGAAGCTGGTCTAGAAACAATCTAAGTGGAGCCATCATGCTTTTTGTTTGCTAGATTCAGTAGGTTTTCTTGGTCGAGTCATCCTTGTTTGTGTTTCTTTAAAACCCCTTCAATTAGGATTTATTCTTAGAGTTTATTTTTATAAATATATTGGGAAGTTTTTGTTAGAAAATATCGAACTGGTATTATGAGGACCAATACAATGAATATCCGACTGAATTTCACAATAAACATTATCTGTACTATCAACATGGTGTGGATAGTAGTCGGGACCACCACCAACCTTTGGAGGTTATTGCTCATACCAAGGTGATCCCAATTACTATTCGTACATAAACCCGTCATATGAATATGAAAATGAGAAAAATTCGAGTTCTTTGTCTTGGAGGGATGCCCTAAAGAAGATGCGATCTAGTATTCCCTATAATGAACCAAATACTTCTCTAGAAGAATCACTCGAGCGGTTGCGATCTAGTACTCCTTATGATCCATTTTTTTCTCTATCCCTCAAGAAGTTTTCTAAGAATACAAATAGGTTCTTATTAAGTATGGGGGGAACAATTAGTAGTCCAACTGTTTCTCTAGAAGAATACCTTAAGCAGTTAACTGAGAAAACAAATAAGTTTGCATTAAGTGTGAATGAAAGTCTAGCAAAGAATAATATTGCTCAAAATGATTTCAATTGCCAATATAATGCTACTCTTGATAATTATTCACCTAGTCAAGTGGATGAGGATAGAATTGGTAACACTACTTATTTAGACGAGGTTCAAACATCTTCATATTATTATGATGATGAGGATAATATTGACGAAGAACTTGAAATATACATGCAGCGTGATGAAGAAATTGTCACTCCAATTGTGCTTCATGATGATAGTGTTATTTTTAGTTCAAATCCAAATAATTTTAATGATTATTCACCCATTCAAAAAGAAGAGGATTTGACTAGAGATACCATTGTTTTAGACAATGTAGAATTTTCTTATTCATAAACAAACTCTATTCACCGCTTAATCTCTTCCGGTCATCACCTTTAACCAACGACAAACACATCATATACTTCATTGATTTTCCGGTGAAGATAATTACCCAAATTCGTACCACAATACCCTGACTTCTCAATACAAAAAAATCTAGCAGGAATTCCAAACAAACTCAAACTCTTATTAGTCTTTCGTATTACTCTCAACTTTTAAAATCATCTCCTAATTCTTCTCAACTACCCACCTGAACCATGTTCTAGCTAATTACCGGCACTGAACTTGAAACTGACTTTAAATTGTGTAAAAATGGTGGCTCAGGAAGTTCCTCGAACAGATCGTATGCGTATTTCTTGTTGATTCCAACATGAGTTATTGGTGATTTATAACATCCATTCTTCTTCCCTTCAATCAATTCAAATAACCCATTCATTCAATACCACCATTTAATCAACCTCCAACATTCATCCATAATTAATGGAAGCAACACATGGAGTCTTACAACCCATGTCTCCCCTGATTCTTACTTGAACTCGAACTCCAACCATTCTGCTTCAAACCCATTCTTTATCTAGAATCGATGGCAATAGCTATCTTGTTTTTTTAATTCAACCCATTACCACAACCACCATATTCTATCTGTTTCACTCAACAAATTCACGGTAGAACTTCACAAGTTTGCTCTCTTTTCTGTTGAACAACTTCATCTCCTCTCAATCTTAATCTCAAACTCGAACCCATCTCTTCATAACTCATTTGAAAGCTTGAACACATAGTTAATCTTCAAGGAAATTCAGGGCAGTAAAACCCCCCAAATTCCATGTCTTCTTCTTCCATTTCTCTGCCATAAATTATCCCATACTCATTATATCTTCTCTTTGTTGCTTTATCTCATTTCAAGCAGTGACTCCATCTCATATATATTTCTCGTCTTCAATTTCCTTTTCTAAGTCTTGGTTATGCACTCGGACTCATGGTTAACCGGCAGTGGAGAACCCATGTCAGCAACGAAGAACTCATGACATCAGCGTCTTTTGGTTTTAATTTAGAAAAAAAGAAATAGGGAACTGGCTTTTACCCGACCTTTGTTTAGGGTTAGAAATAGTAGGAATTAACGGTTAGTCATATTTTCAATGGGCTTTAGACTGTCTAGTCTTGTCCCATAAAGCCTTATACATTCTAGTCTTTTTTTACAAAATTATATACATTTTGGTCCTTTTTCTCATGAGTTAGTCCGATCCAAAGAAAGTCATATTTTCTTATTTCCATAAGTATCCTTTATCATTCATATATAATGATTTGTTTAATAAAATATATCATTTAACTTTTGAAGAGAGATAAAACAAATACTACTTTGTAGATAGAGAAACTAAATCTAGGATTTTCTTCTTCTTCTTATTCTTCTTCTTCTTGTGGAGAGAAAAATGGATCCGAGATTTTTTCATCATCTTATTCTTCCACGTATTAATTTCATAGTTTCTTCATCTTCATATTTGATTTGAGAAGATAGATATGAGGTTTGATTATTGTTTTATGCGTTTTTTTTCATCTTCTTCTTCTTTTGGAGAGAGAAAATAAATCAAAAATTTCTTCTTCATCTTTAATTAAAAAGGTTAGTTAAAATTTTGATTTTTCGTTATTTTCATGGATTTTTTCTCTTTTTTTTTCATAATTTTTTTGGTAGATTTTAGATGTTTTTTTTTTGTTTTTTTGTATGTCTATATACATGATTGAAAACTAAGTTGCATCTTTCTTTTTTGTGTGCACTTTATTGTACAATGTATTTTTGTGTACATAATGATGAATCGAGAGAGGAAATTATTATCTTCATTTGATATAGTATGTGTACTTTATTGTACAACTATGTACACGTACATAGTTGTACACCTTTGTAATATCTCAAAAATATATGGACTTCTTTTGTGGGCATGGATGTTTTTTTTGTTTGATTTTTTGTAGGTGTGTACATAGTTGTATACCAGTATGCTATCTCATGGATATATGGACTTTTTTGTGGGCATGTATATATCGTATTTGTTAGATTGTTGTAGGTGTGTACATAGTTGTACACCTCAGTGATATCTTATGGTTATATGGTCTATTTTATATGGGCATTGGTGTTTGATTGTTAGATTTTTGTAGGTGTGTACATAGTTGTACACCTTTGTGATATCAAGGATATATGGACTGCTTTGTTGGTATGAATCTGATTTAGATTGGATTACCTATCTAATCTTTTCGAAAATGATTTAGATTGGATATTCGACCTGATTCGAATCTTACATTTTTTTCTCCAGTGACTGTAATAGACTCGATCTTAAATGTATGGATTTGTAAGCTCAAAATGGTAGAGTGTCCAAGCCTATCAAAAGATTTGCGGAGGTTGATAGTTCAAATCCATATGAGTTTACATGTTATATTTATACAATATGGGTAGGTGTGTGTACATAATGGTGCACCAGTGTAATTCTCATGAGAAAGATTTGTTTGTATGTGAATATGGTTGATTTGTTCCATGTTTTTTAGGGGTGTACATGTTGGTGCACCAGTGTATTTTACATAAAAAATAGGTCTGCATGTTGGTATGAATAATCGACTTACTGTATTTTTTACAGGGGTGTACATATTGGTGCACCAGTGTATTTTCTATGAAAAATAGGATTGCGTGTGGGTATGAATGATCGATTTAATGCATGTTTTGTAGGTGTGTACATATTGGTGCACTAATGCAATCCTATGAAAAAGTAGGTTTGAGTGCCAGTATGAATAATCAATTTTTATGCATGTTTTACAGGGGTGTACATATTGATGCACCAGTGTAATTCCCATGAAAAGTAGGTCTGAGTGTGTGGATATGAATAATTGGTTTTCATGCATGTTTTGCAGGGGTCTACAAAGTGGTGCACATGTGAAAAAAATAGCTGCATAATCTTATGAAAACATTGTTCATGTGTATTTTTTTGTACACATGAGATAATCATGAAGAGAAAATTTTAAAAAATTAAAAATGAAAATTATATAGTCATATGTGTACTCTTTTTGTAGATCTCGAGCTTTCCGAATATATATTGTTTGCGAATTTTGGATGAGCGGTTTGAAAAATAAATTGTTCTTTAATTATTTTATATTACTTAAAATTGCTGACATCATTATGAGTCACTTTGGATTAAATTATAAATATTTTGACTAAATTGTAAATCAGGAAGGTTATTTGTATACTTTCCATATTTAAATAAAGGACTAAATTGTACCTAGTTGAATGGGTCAGGACTAACTAGTCTATTTAAGTGGTATTTTGGACAAAACATTTTCCTCCCTTAGAAATAAGACTGGATTTAGGCACCAAGTTATTAAATAGGGGTTAGAAATAAGACTGTCCATCTACCTTTAGTGGTTTTCTTATAAAACTCGTTCAACTATTAGTTCTATGAAACCGACAATTTTGAATTCTTGTTTCAATTATAACTTATTCATAAGAGGACGGAATGGCCTCATTCTTTCGCCGTTTGGCTTCATTTCTTCGTTATCTACGTGATGACGATAAGAAATCCAGACTTTGGACAAGTTCCACCTGGTCTTTGGCTCTTCTTCACTTGTAGCACTTTTTTTCTTGCACAATTAAGTGTCGATTCACTTCTTTTGGATGATTCTACCTACTAAAAGATAACTAAACAAAAACAAACGTGATGTGCAACAATTCACAAGAAACCTAGCAAATACTAGTATGAAATTGACACTCCAAATATTTAAAATATGCACTTACACTAATGTGTACGAAATATTAATATTATTTTTATTTTTAAAAAACCAATGGTTTTACATCGAACAGTCTCAGTTCGGTTTTGTACCAAACCGTTTATTAAATGGTTTGGCACGGTTTCAGAAACTTAAAAACCGTTACTCTTGGTTTCGATTCTGGTTTCATCCAAACTGTATCATGTACAACCCTACCTATGATAGTCTCCAATGCAGGTGATAGAGTGAATCGTCGGTTGAACCCACGAGCTTACATGGTATGTCAAGTATGTGTTATATTTTAGATCCCAAAAACTGTTTCTTGATTTGTAGTATACTGAAGTCGGCTTCTGATAGACCCATAATTTATACAATTTTCCTACCTTATTTATATTTTCTAGTCATCGTTGTTGTACTAAATTTACCATTTTATTGTTTTAACAGGTGGTTCGTATAAAATCCAAAGTTATAAGCTAAACATGGTTAAAATAGGTGCTAATTGGCGTTTGCGATGAAATGCAACCGATTGCTCACGGAAAAAGATGGAGTTGGAATCTTCTAGACGTTGGCTAGGAGTGGCTGATGGGAGTAGGAAAGAGAGAGATAAAAATTCGGGAGCATGTGAAAGAAATATAAATGAGGGTGAGCTAGGCTAGGTGACTTGGAAAAGTTAGTTATTGGTTGGCGTCATATGAAGGTTTAGAAAGTGAGAGAGATAAATGAAGTTGACGCCAGATAAGAAGTGAAAGAAAAGAGAAGATGAAGTCTGTACGCCACACAAGAAAGCACGTGGGGCCGTTTGGACTTCTTGTCTTTTTCGTGTGCAAAGAGAAGTGGGGAAAAGTTGGTGGTGATACGTGGAGAAGTAGTATGCTTTATTTTGTGGTTGAGACAAGGTATGACGCGTGGGCCGATGTATTTGGAAGTGTGGAAGAAGGTGTTGACCGAATTAAAGAAGTTAGAGAGAGAGTATAAAGGGAAAAAGAAAAAGAAGGCGAGAGGGAGGAGAGTAGAGGGAGCTGCTCAGTTTTGGATGAGAGGTGAGAAGGAAGTCTGATGGATGAAAAACTAGGGTTGGCGGAAAGAAGTAGTGGAGAGAAGGTAATTGATTGGAGAGATGATAGTTGGGAAGAGAGAGGCGTACTTTTCTGGAGGTGGGGGGAGTCGAGACAGAAAAGTGAAGAGGATGTACAGAAGGGAGTAGACCTAGCCTAGGGGAGAGAGGAAGTAGATAGGGGATGGAGAGAGATTGATTGAGGTGAAGTCAGGCTATGAGAGAGAAGATGAGCTAGGTATAGACTTTTGTTAGGAGTGAGGGGAGAGTTCGGTGAGAAAAAAGTACAGGAGAGAGAGGTGTGACGTCCTAGGAGAGAAGTAGGTTGGTGGTTGATTGATTAGAGAGAAGACGACTTTTTTGGGGGGCTGACTTTTGTTGTCTCTGGAAGCGGTGGTTCTTTCCAGTTTCTGGTTTCTGGGGGAGTTTTGAATGCAGAGAACAAGACATGAAGAAGAGGACAGAAAATCAGAAGTGGGAAAGGCACAATTAAGGGTTTAATCTTTCACTCTACTTTTTGTTAATTCTTTTAGTGGGTTTTGAGAAACCCATAGCCATGTCTTGGTAATTAATTTGTAGATAAGGTTTTAATTTGAAACCATATGGAGTTTTAGGTTAATTGAATTGATTTATATAACAAAAGACTATTAAGATTTGAATTGATTAGTTCCATGGTTTTGTTTATTGATTTATCGAAAAATTAGTTGTTGCTTCACCGGTTATGTACAATACAGTAACCTATGCGCGTAATTGTTAGGATCACAAATATATTTGTCTTATTTTCCGATATTCCATGCTTGGGTTAATTCCTTTGATGGGGTATGCTTAGAATAGCCAGGTATTATTTGTGAACCTATAATTAGTTTCTTGCTAACGCAATTTGACGGTGTATACTGACACTTAGAGCTTTTGATGCACCATGCTTAGGGCGTCCCAGTGATATTTGCGACTCTAATACATATAATAGGTGATGTCGATAGAACGAACAATAGATAAATATTCAGGAGTTATGTTTCACTTCAGTAATTAAATATAAATAGTGGTGGACACTAAAAACCCTGATTACCAACTCTCTCTTCTTAGTTGTTTTATTAGTTTAGTTTGTTTTTTCATTTCATTCATAATTCTAAAAATCCAAAAATATTGTTTCTGATTAGTTTAATTGAGATATTGATTGCAGTATTATCCCCTCTCCCTTGGGTTCGACCCGTACTTGTCGTTGTCTGCATTGTAAACACCGTGTGATTGCGGTTATTATAAATTGGGTATTCCAAATCCTATCAGCTTCATACTAGATTATATTAGGTGGTAAATTTTTAGGATTTACTCAAGTTAACTTGAAGACTGAAGATTGAAGATCACATGACGACACTATTTGAAGAACTTCATCAAAGGATAGTAACGAAGAATGATATTTCTTTCAAACTCTTTTCTATTTTTATATATCCATTTATCATAACAAAGTCTAAGGCTTTAGTATTAGATGAAATGAAAATAAGGTTTTTATCGTGGATCAGCCACTTTAGCTACGTCTAGTGAAGTTTCAGTGCCAAGCTTTTGTTTGTCGTATTTTGAAACTAAAATCAAGTAAGAATTTCCTCATGAGTTTTAAAAGTATAGGTTAACAAACCTAGTTGTTAAATTTAACAAACTTAGACAAGAAGTTTTCTTGATATTTTATTTTTATGTCCATTGAGTTTGCGAACCTGGAAGAAATAAAAAGGTTTATGAACTCATATTTTGATTGTTCATGAGCCTAGTGGAAAGAGAAAGGTTCATGAACCCTAAATTTTACTTGAGTTTGCAAACCTAGTTTTTGAGTTCGCGAACATTAATTATAACAAAATTTTCCCGCATACTTTTTCTAATTGAGTTTGCGAACCCAGTTACTTGGGTTCGTGAACCTCAAGTGTAAAACGTCCATAATTATTTTTTTGGAAATTGTTACACTTTTCTTCTTTGTATTCAAGGAAATTTTTTCACAACCTAGGGATTGCTAATCTAAGCATAATTGTTTGTGGTAAAAGTTGTTCGTTTTTATTTTAAGAATTGATCAAGCTTGAGATGCAAGTTTGGATCCTGATTCAGGCAGTTGCAACTTCGTATGCACACGCCTAACTATTACAGTTTGAATTTATCTTTAGAATTAATTTATTTATAGTAATTACTTGATGCTCAATTGTTTCAATACTTAAACTATTGAAAGAACCTCAATGCAAGTTAAGCTCTAACTAAGGAAATATGTCTCTTCTGTACTTAAGGAAAAAACTTAAACTTAGTAGCATTGAAATTACTTGGTTGTTAAAAATTTATTGCTTACATATAAAACAACCAATCCTTGACCGTTCATTATAAACTAGAGACAACCTGCAACACATAAATCAATCCCCTACATATTGTGTATATGTGGTAAAGGTTGTCTTTGATAGGAGCCTAAAATAAATTATCTGAGTATAAATTTCTTACGTTTTTCTTTGTTAATTTTCTTGTATTAGCGCATATTATGATTTGTTTGCGTTATGTAGATACATTAGAGCCATATGGCGTGAAAAAATAGAAAAGTGAGCTTACTTCACTATTTGAGAGCCTTTGGTGTTGATGGAGTCGACGAATATAAAACACACAGGTCTTAATTGTGTTTAAAAAAAATCACTGCGGCAACCGAGTTTACAAGGGAATTCAGAGAATTACTAGGGGTAGACCTATTGTTCCATAAATAAGTGTTCTAGGCAGTCAACCTGTTGAAGACATACACCTCTTCTACTCAGGGGCATCCATTTAACCTAAAAAATCACATACTTCTGCTAAGGGCCACCACCTTCAACATATAACCTAAATCAAGGTCGCGTCCAAGAACAACATCATTTCAGTTATTCATGTAATCTTTCACGACCGAACCAAGGTTAAGTGTCGGTGACCCATGGGTCTGCTGAGCACATAAAAGAGTCGACTGAGATGTTCAAAGCCAACAACAAGGACACATGCAAAGGATATGAGTTTGTTTTGTATTTGGACAGTTTATTGCCGAAAATTCAGATGTTATTAATGTAGCTCTCTGCCGTTGAAGACGATTAATTGATTAATTTGCATAAAGTTTATTTCAATTTTTATTTTATTTATTGTTAATTTTCTACCGTGCATGAATATTATATGAATTATTTCCTAGTTGCTCGAGTGCGCAATCGAGTAGCTAGTTGATGTTTTATCACTAGTTAATGAATTCTTCGACCCGTAATTGTCTAAGGTTCAAAACAAGAAGTAGTAATTTTCGATTGTTGACGGTGGGATGTTGTTAAACAGTTGAGAAGTATAAAATTGTCTTAACTAATAATCTCAGCTTATGAGTGTGTGGCTAAGTCTTACCCCAATTTACAAAATTTAATGCTTTCTAGTCGATTATACATAAGAGCCTATTCTATGTGGTCGATTTGGATACTATCCTCTAGAGAGCTTATTTTAGTAGGTGATTGTGGAGTTGATTAGGACAGTTGAGCTTATAACTATTCCATGGTGGTGATAAATGAAATATTGAGAGAAACAAACCGGTAAATCAACTTCACTCTGTTTCATTGATTGATAGAAATTCCTTAATCATTCTCATCCTCATATTTCCATTCTTTTATTCTTGCTTCCATAATTAGTTTAGTTAAGTTTAGATAAATATGAAAAATCCCCCATTTACATTTGCATTAATGGTATTTTTTTCATAGTTTCGCATTATTCTTATATTCAGAAACTTGAATTGATAACTTTAACTCAATTCTCCCTTAGGGATGAACCTTCTTATCCTTGTATTACTAGTTAGTGTAAGAACAGTTAGGAATATATTTTTGGTGAGTTTGGCACCTTGATTAGTCCTCCATCACCAAAGGTTCTTCGAGAAAAAAGATTGAGATTTGAAGACTTCACTTGGGGATTTGTGAAACACAAATAAAACTATCATCTTGATAGTTTCGTAACATGTATCTTGATTTGATATGTTATATAAATCTTGTCTATTATAAGGTCATTCTCTTATGTTATAAGGTTTATTCAAGAGTTATTGATCATATACAAGATTTTATAGAACTTCAATTTCGATTGCACACAACACTTATTTATCGAAATCCAGTTTTAAAGATTCCACAAAAGTCATCTAAGACTAGTTCTAAGATTGATATTCTAATGAGGTAGATTGATTAGGCATCTCTATAAGTTTTGAAGTACAAAAACCAAATATTGATTTAGATCATTCTAAGTCTAAAAGAGTTTATGTCACCTTGATTTTACATCTAAAAGGAAATTAATAGGCGTCATGTTGGAGGAAGGGTAACACTAATATTCACGAAGGACTCTGGAACAACTCATAGGCCTGTAAAGGATGCTAGTAACGGGAATCAAATGTGTAAGCTCGGGGAGCTAAATACCTAGGAGCACAACTGGAGCAGGGTAGCTTAAAGGGTTTATTCTGTCTCAATTACATCAAGTTCGAAGTATGAAAGTAGGCTAGCGATGTAACATGTTTACTAAGGTATGTGTTCAAACTAGACAAGGTCCCAGAGTTTTTCCTGCAGTTGCATCTTTCATTGTTAACAAAATCTTTGGTGTATTGCTTTGTTTCTTTTTCGCGTTATATTGATTGTTTCATTATAATTGAAATACAAATAAGGTGTATGCTAATATCCATATGATGAACGAATTTTGAACGAATATCATCCAAGGATCTTCTTTGTCAAGTCATATCTTGAATAAAGAGCATATATGAAATTGTTTTTTAGGTTAAAACGAAAAAGTTGGTGGTGTACTTAGTACACTTTCTTTTTTAATTGTTATCAGAGCAGGCAAACTCCGAAAGAACCTAACAGTCTATTTCTATAACGATCCAACCTATCGAAAAGAATTCAATCTATATTAACGTATCACCAGGATTCGATGGAACTAATTATTTATGTTGGAAAACTGTTATTCGATCTTTTTACAAGCTCGACATGTCCAAACGAACAACCACTACTACTCACACTTTACCTGGACCAAAGTTTCTAGATATTTTTTTACTTATCGGTTCGGTCGTCAATTTGACGATCTGTATCTTCAGTTCTCGACAAGCTTTCGGGCCGAGTTCAGCTTTCTTCAAATATTATAATTTCTCGACAACCATTCCTTCCCGTTCTTTCTTCCAATGAGCACATATCCTTCTCCACTTCTAATTCTTAATTCATTAAGCAATTCAAGGGTCATTTTCACTTCTCTTTAGGGATATATCCTAATAAATAAAAAACAAAAAATTGAAATAATACAAAGAAATTTACACAAAAATCATATAAAACCTACACTAAATTATACTACCTCCGTTTCAGGAAAAGAGTAACTATCACTTTTTAGAATTGGTCTATTTGTATGCTAAAATGAAAAGCGATAGTAACACTTTTTCAAAAACGGGGGACTATCAAATTAGACACTTATGAATACACTTTTAATATTCCTTATAAAGTTATAAGAAAATCATGAAAACTTACTAGAGAATTTTATAGTTTTATCGGTATAAATTAAGTGGGTATGTCTGCGGGCCCCGCCAATAACTATGTCTCCGAGTCCGCCAATAACTATTTATCAAGCATCTGGTGACAACATGATCACCATGGAGTTGCTTTTTGTTCGCCTCCTCCTCATGCGTATCCTCGTCAATGTTTTTCTACCGCGGGCATATCTGCAAATAAAATTTGTTTTATGATATGGTCATGGTTATAGCGTCTAGCGACGTTTTAATGTCCTTCTAGTTCCACTGATTCTCTGTTATTAAAACTGCAAGCTATGATGTAACGTTGATGATGCAACTTTCATGTAGTGGGTCCATTTGCGTGCTAGTATGGTTAGGGCTGCACAAAAAACCGAAAAACCGGCAAAACCGCGCCGAACCGAGCCATAAAAAGACCAAACCGAGACGAACCGAACATCTAATGGTGATGGACGGTTTTGAAAAAAAAAACGGTTAATTTTGGTTCGGTTTTGGTTCTACCCTTGAACCGAACCGAAAAAATAAAAAAAACCCGAATATTTATGATCGTTAGATTCTTCATAATATTAGCCGTTGATCTACCCATCATAACATTCATCTAGGGCATATACGAAGAAGAATAGAAGAGACTCAGTGAAGACTGAAGAGAGAGTTGTTTATACTTCGTGATTTCTCCTCCTTCCTCTCCAGAGTCCAGACTCCAGGTAATCTCCGTTTTTTCGATTCAGTAATTTAACTTTCGTTGAATCTTCCATTTCAAAAGATTTGCACAATAGGGTTAGCAAGACAGTTAGATTTGGGATGGGAAACATATTGATTTTGTAATCCGTAATGGTGTAGTTAGATTTTACCGGTTTATGAATCTTGTATGTTTTCCTAGTTTTGTTTCTAGTTTCTTTTGGTTGGGTTGATTTCATACTCAACCATTGTAGAGACTGTAAAAGAGAGTCCATCATTTGGCTCACAAAAATATTTGCAAATGTGTACAATTAGAGAAAAATTATTGATTCATTTTCTCTTCAATTTTGTTCTGATTTTACTTTGCTCAGACACAAATTTCACTTTTACTCTCTTTACAAGTTCCTTGGGCAGCTGTTCTTCTTTTTTTCTTTCAATGTGTTCATGAATGAAACATCAAATCTTGTTCTCTTTATCTCTTTTCCCATCTAGCCTTCTATTAACTTCCATTAAAATGTTTAGGTGATCCTCACCTTGTCATCTAGAAATCTGTGTGTTCCTGTTTCTTTTACAGTCCAACAGAGTGCAAACTTGTAAAACAATAGCTATGTGCAAGTGCACCCACATATTTCCTAAATATTTGATACATCTGCAGCATTTAGAGACCTATTTACACGATGACAAGACCAACATCTAATTCAACACCTCAAAGTGCAGTTGGAGATACAAGGCAGTTGGAGACACAAGTGCATTCAGAGATACAAGTGCAGTTAGAGAGATATGTTCAGCTGGAGATGGAGATAGATGAAGATTGATCCCAATGCGGCAGGTATGACCTCTTTGTTCTACTTTATTGCAACACTTCTTATTTTAGTCGACATAGATGAAGATTGAAGCATATCATTCTTCTTCCTTTTGCTACTATATTTTTTGTTTAGTATGTGTGCTCCATATTTCGAACCTTAGAACTTATCATTCAACAGTTTGGTTGCTGCATACTATTTGGAATTACTAGAATTTGCATATTCAAGTTTTATCTGTTGTGTTTGCTACTTCTTTAGATTATCTGTTATTTTGTTAGATGATTTCTTTTGTTACCATTTTCTGCCAACAGTAATCTTCTTCCCACAATATGTGATGTTTGTTTGGGTAATGAGGTGGTTAATGGTAATATCTGTTAGATGTTTCTCGATTCGTTAATATGCATGCAGCTCTTATATGAATTCTTATATGTTTGCAAGTCGGTTAGAAGAATAGTTCCCAGCCTGGCACTATTTCCCAAATGGTTTTAAGTTATTTAGTGATTGGCTCTCTACTCCTTTATCTGTTTAAGTGAAGATTGATGACATTTCTTCTCTTTTTATCAGTTACAACGGTAATGAATTTGGTTTACTTAGCTAAATCCTGTACATTTTCAGATAGATGGTATTTCTCTACTTCTCCTTATTTAATGATGGGTGTTGTTTAGGAAATGCTTTACAATGGGCATCACTAAGTCTGGAACAATCCAGTGGGAGCAAGCGGCAAGCCTGAAAATGCGTCATTGCTTTTTTTTTGTTATTCCAGTGACATAATGAAATAGAATTTGTTTTGAATAACAGAGCTTTGGTTTCCATGGCTAGTACTTTAAACTATTGCATTTCATTTTTATGTTTAGGCAAGCAAGAGAGACTTGTAAAAATTTGTTTTTTATTGCATTTCATTTTTACACTTAGAAAAATTTGATTTTTATTGCATTTTATTTTTAGACTTAGAAAAATTTGAAATCCTAACCGGTTAAAACCGAAACCGAACCGAAAAAACCGAAACCGAGACGGTAAAAAACCCAACCGAACCAAAAAACTTAATGGTGACACTCGGTTTCCAAAACCGAAAAACCTAGACTCTCGGTTTTGGTAATGGTTAGGGCAAAAACCGAACCGAACCGAGCCATGTGCAGCCCTAAGTATGGTTGTACATGTGGAGATTGGCAGATTGCTATATTATCGTGAACTTGACTCATAATGTGATAGGTCCGGGTTGAACGCCCAAGAACGCTAATGCCGCCGGTGCCGTCCTTTGGCCTTTAAAGTTGTAGATATCGGCCTGTGACTGTTGTAAAGTGTCACGGTACGTGTATATCGACGTGAGCATTGTATAGAATAAAAAGTCGATGGAGTTTCCAACATCGTTTAATACGCGTTTGACCACCCATACCGCAATATTCAAAGTTGACGCTAATGGGTTGATTATGTCGTAGTGATTTCCTTGGAAGGTCAACGGCGTCGCCGCTGCATTGTTCTGCGATGATGTATCCAGCTTTTCATGTAGGATTGGATATTGTGCCGTTTGTTTTCACAACCGCTGAAGGATTGACTCGGATAGGCCTATTAGTCTTTCAACGATGTCCAGAACATGTTCACCGTCTTGAAGTCCTCGTGGTAAGTTCTGCACCAAGTTCTTAAAATGATAGTAGTTGTCGGTGGTGTGGCCAATGTAATTGTGAAATGTGACATAGATTAAGCCTGGTACATGTTAACTTTGCAGCTTTTCCCCTGGTCACATGTCCCGTGACCGTTAATACTTAATAGTTTGGAAAATTAGGAAAATACCCTAAAAATGTATACCCCGTAGGAAAAATATCTGGTAAAAAAAAAGTTATGGGAAAAATGTCCCAACGTTATATTTTCCACCCAAGTACCGTTAAATGGTCAAATTCTTGACCTTATGCATATGTGGGCCTTAAGACAAGATTACCCTTTAGCCTCCTAATCTAACCCTAGGAGACGTGACGGAATCCAAAAATAAGGATAATCTCGCCTTAAGGCACACTTATGTATAAGGTCAAAATTGCACAATTTGACTATTTAACGATACTTGGATGGAAAATGTAACGTTATGATATTTTTTCATAAAAAAAATTTACAGGACATTTTCCCAACGGGGTATGCATTTTTAGGATATTTTTCCAATTATCCCTAATATTTTCTCGTTTTCCCGTATTTTATGCGACTTTATTATCATCATGGAAACTAAGGAGAAGAGATGCCATCGACCAAGAAAGTCAGCCAACATTTCTCCCGGGGAATCTCCATGGTATAACTAAAGCGTAACGTGACAGTTCGACATGAAAAGGACTTGCCCCGGCAATGTCTCTTTGGGTGCTGGTAGTGACGTTAATGGTTTTTCAACGACTGGTGGTACGTGTGCTACCTGCTGCTCCACCATTTGTATGGACATAAAATCCATGCGCTCCATTATTGTGTGCGTCTACCTGGTAGACTCTAGCAATCCTACTTTTTTTCCAATGCTAGAAGCCAAGATATAAATATATAGGTCGCGAGACATGCTTTGATCCGCCTGGTAATCTTTGTTAGAGTATGTCGAGGTTTCGAATTGCACCTATTACGTCTAATACACGTAATGGTTTTCTTTGAGTTTGTCCAATGTATTTGCAGATTAGATGTCCACCTTTTCGCATCATGGAACACTGGATTTAGCATTTGATAAACTTGTCGCACTGTTTGAAATTTTATCTAGATCTTCTCTTTCTTTGATATGGATGGATTTACTCTTCTTGAGTTCCTAATAACTAGTTGTTCTTATGGGTTTGCTATGGGTGACTGCGAATGTATCTCGAAACGAGATAACACAACTCAACTTCACGTTTCAGCTACTCCCTCTGTTGGGAAATAAAAGGAGAACGACACATATAAAACGATTAAAGAAGAAGTCAGTGGTACTAAGAAGAACGAGAAGCACACAATCAAAGTTGTATCAAAGGATCGAGAAAGGACAGATATGAAAGACTGAGTAAATCCCTACATGTTTGACACGTAAGTTCGGGAAAGTAGTATCACGCTGATCGAAACAGATAGCATTAAATGCTTATTGAACGGGAAAGTAAGAGTAATAATGAACGTGGAGCGGGAAAGTAAAAACAATAATTACTTTTATTTACTTTAACCACATGGTCGACACATGTGATCGGGACAAAGATGAATCTCAAAGAACGAAGAGTACGTGTTAATCATACAAGGTAACAAACCAAAAAGTAAAGAGCATGACATGTCAACCATACAATCATCCCGATCCAAAGGTAATAAGGAGAACGAAAGAAGGTATCGGGACAAGAGGGACTCATTAGATAATCTATAAATAGAAGAGAGTGTTCAACAAAGAGGTGGTCGGAAAATTGAAGCGAAGAAAAGGCTAAGGAAGAGTAATCAGAGAAGAAGGAAAAAGATCATTAGGTATGTATTCATTGTATAAGATAGGATTTAAAAGTTACACTATCATGATTCATCTTCTATACTTAAAAAGATTATGAATTTGAGACTGTAATTTGATCAGATTTATGATCTGTAAATAAATGGTTTATTGAAATCTTTCTTATTAATTGATTTTAAAGAGGATTCTGTGTATCAAATTGTAAGTTAAAATTTTTCTATTATTTTGTGTATCAAATTGTAAGTTAAAATCTTTCTGTTTACTGTTTTTTCATCAAATCATTGGTTGTTGATGCCAATGGGAACTTTGGCTTAAACAATTTGGCGCTAGAAACAGGGAATGGGTTAAAGGATTTATCCTACCTGTTCATGAAAAATGGATTTTTCTGTTATATATGAATTTCAAAAGTAAAGAAATTTAGTATAAAGAATTTGATAGTTCTATGCAACATTTTGGCTTAATTTAACTTTAGCTAACACGTGATTTCTTTTGCATAATAACCTTTTTGTTATATGCAAAATGGAAATTGTATGTCATCAATTAAAAAAAAAAAATTAAGTTCGAATGGATCTGTTTGAATATTTGATTTCCTATTATATGTATTTTAAAAGATTCATGATAGTTGATACAAATTATTTTACTAAAAGTATAGATAGATTTTTTTTTAAAAAAAAAGTCAGAAAACTAGTCTCTGTTACTTTCTGTATTAAATAATCAGTTAAGAGATTATATGGCTAACTTTTAAAAGATCATTAGAATTGAAGAGGAAAAAGAGATAATCAAGAAACAAAGAATCCAGAAGAAATATGTCTCAAGAAGCAGGTTCTAGGAATCGAGACAGTAACGACAGACAAAGTTACAGACAAAGGGAAGGAGATAGTGATCCAGAACAACAACAGAGTGATGTAGGAAATCATTCACATATTCATGAATTAACTCCAAATACCATTATTCAAAATCATCCATCACATCATGAGAATTCAAGAAATGAAGTGAATTATCTCCAAAATATGATGAAAGAAATGAATGAAATAAGAAGAGAACAAAGGGCTAGTCATGATCGAATCGAATTATTAACCAGAGAAAATCAAGCTTTGAAAAGTGCGATTCAACGTGAGGAAAGACAACTGCAATAGGGTCACGAAGTCAAGAAGCAATTTTTGGAAGGCGTGCTCCCAGAAATGAAAAGGAAAATCAAGACCAGAGGATGGTGTTAGTAGGATCATCATCAAGAGCTAGGAGGCAACGGGAAAATAAAGAAATTCAACGTGCACAATGGTAAAAATGTATTGAAGCAAAATAGCAAATGAAGGACGAAATAAAAGGATTAAAAAATAAAGAAGGGGGAAGAATAGAAGAGGTGCTGAAAGAAGCCAAGCGGACACCGCTGGCTCAACAGTTGACATGTATCCCATTGCCAAAAGAATACAATATCCCTGTATTTGAATGTTATGATGGTATGAAGGACCCGACTTCACATTTAAAATATTATAAACGAGTGATGTCACGATGGGACGGACACGAAGCAATAATGTGCTGATGCTTCCCATCAAGTTTGAAAGGTTCAGCATTATTATGGTATGACAGATTGCCAGAAAGTTCTATTCAATGTTATTCACAATTAGTGAGGAAATTTCTCGAAGCATACATGTACAATAAGCCCGTTGATTCGGGAGAGGACAGATTATATTCCCTCACATCATGGCCAGAAGAAACGATTCGGTCATATACGGCCCGATGGCATACAATTCGTCAATCTATTGGAGATGTAGATTCAAATACAGCCATCAATCGTTATAAATGGGGAATCGCTGATCGGAGATGTCAACTCTTCATTGAAATTCATCGTAACAATCCCAAAACCGAGGGACAGCTCAGGGAAATAATAGAAACATGTGCAAGATTGCAAGATGTGCAAGAACAAGGTCCAAGAAGTAATTTACGAAATCAAAGAAACATGCAAAGGACAAATTCAATTGAAGTATCACCAGAACAAAAAAAGAAATTCCCTCATAAATATGAACCAAGGGAATCAAAGCGCCCACGGCAAGGGGATAACAAAAATTTTGTTCAGCGATTTCAAGAAAGAGTGTTCACAAAACTCAATCTGTCATATTCTGAATTATTCGAAATCATAAAAAATAAACCAGATTTTCAGTGCCCATCAACAAAAGGCAATCAGCCTGAGTTCACACAACGTTCGAAAGATTATTGTGAGTACCACTGTTATAAAGGGCACACAACCGATAATTGCAGGAATTTTATTATATTGATACAAAAAATGATTGATGCCGGAGAGTTGAAAGAATTTATTCAAAGGCCCGAACCAATAGCAAGACCAGACAACGGCAAGGAAGTGCATATCCCATATAACGAACACACCATTAATATGATATCATTCTCAGAAGAAAGAGATACAGATATGAATGCAGCAATCAATAAAAAGTTGTGCAAGAGGATTCGAGACCATGAAATTTTTAAAGTATCAGGAAGGATAACGGAAGCTTGGGAAGAATGGATGGCATCCCCTTTAACTTTCTCAGCACAGGAGGTAAATCAAGAAATTGAGATGCACAATGATTCTTTGGTTCTTACATTGCTAATGTCAGGATGGAACGTTAGAAAAATTCTTTTGGATGGGGGCAGTTCTTTAAATGTGTTGTTTCATGACACATTTTGCAAAATGGGACTAAAAAAAGATCAGTTAATCCCGTCCCGATATGTAATTTATGGGTTCAGCGGAATGGCTTCAAGACTTGAAGGAGACATTGATTTGCAAGTATCTGCTGGACCAATTAACATCTTGACAAGATTCAGCGTAGTAGATGCTCCATCCCCGTACAATGCAATAATTGGGAGACGATGGGTACACCAGCTGAAAGGTCAACTTATCATCAATATTTGCGGTTTCCAACACCGCAAGGAGAAATGGAGATCAAGGGGGATCAAGATGATGCGAAGTTTTGTATAATAGCAGAGGTAAGAATGCATGAAGAACGGGAACAACAACAGTGGGAAAGGAAGAAAGACCGAAAAATCAAAGCAAAAGAAGAGGAGATAGATCAATATTTGAAAAGAAACATCGAACAAAAAGCAACAAATGAATTAGGAGAAAGCAGTAAGAATCAAGAAAATTCAACAAGTCAGCAGTTCAAAGGACCCTCATAGCAATTAAAGGGAACTCCAACTTCGATCGGGAATCCTAAACCAATTTTCACTTCTGTAGAAGAAACTAAAATTATAAATATGGAACTTCAGAATGGCCTAAACAAGTGTGAATTGGAACATTGATGAAAGAAGAAATGGAGCAAAGTTTAATCAAGCTACTTCGTGATTTTGTAGATATATTTGCACGGAAGATGGAAGATATGCCCGGGATAGATCCAAGTATTGTACAACATGAATTACAAATACGTCCCGATGTTATACCATTTCGAATATGAAAGGTTGCACCAGAGTATCACGATACAGTAGAAAAAGAATTAACAAAGCTTTTAAATGCAGGATTCATTCGTGAAGTGCGATATCCAACGTGGATTTCTAATATGGTGATCTTTCCAAAAAAGAACGGTGGAGTAAGAATCTGTATAGACTTCACCAACTTAAATAAAGCATGTCCGAAAGATAGTTATCCACTTCCCAACATTGACCAATTGGTAGATGCTTTAGAAGGCCATGAGGCATTATCTTTTATCGATGGTCAGTCGGGATACAACTAGATTGCACTTTCAGAAGCTGATCAAGAACACACAACGTTCTTCACTCCACAGGGTTTGTATTGCTATACCAGGATGTCGTTTGGATTACGAAACGCGGGAGCAACATATCAACGACTGGTTGATGCAATATTCAAACCTTGGATCGGACAAATACTAGAAGTTGATGTGGATGATATGTTGGTAAAAAGCAAGTTGTCTATCAATCATCTACAAGACCTCACTGAAATTTTTGGTGCATTACGAAAATACAAGACGAAAGTTAATCCGGAGAAGTGTATTTTTGGTGTTACTTCGGGGCGTTTTTTGGGTTACTTGGTTACAAAAAATGGAATTGAAGTTGATCCAGCAAAGATTCAAGCAATAACAGATATGCCATCACCCAACAACATTAAAGTGTACAGAAATTAAATGGATGTTTGGCTGCTTTAAGCAGATTTATTGCCAGATCATCAAAACGGTGCAAACCCTTCTTTGATATACTCAAGAAGAAAAATAAATTTGATTGGAACGATCGATGTGAACAAGCTTTCCAAAACATAAAAAAACATCTAGCTACATTGCCAGCATTACAGAAACCGGAACCTGAAGAAATATTAACTTTGTATATAGCGACAACGGAAGATGCAATCAGCGCAGTGATGGTGCGTACTAATGAGAAAATAGAAAATCCGATATATTATATCAGGAAAACCCTTAATTCGGCAGAAAGAAATTACACTAAAATCGAACAACTCATTTTATCATTGGTCTTTGCCACTCAGAAGTTACATACTTATTTTCTCACACATTATGTTCGTGTCCCGAGCAAGGCACCGTTACAATCAGTATTAAAGAATACAGGAAAAGTAGGAAGGATCGCAAAATGGAACGCCCAGCTAGAACAGTTCAACATCATTTATGAGTTGCAAACCGCACAAAAATCTCAAGTTTTAGCTGACTTCCTTGCGGATTTCCCGATTGAAGAAGAATATGAAACTCAAGGTCCGATAGGTGGAAAAAAAGAAATTAACTTATTTAAAACTTTTTCATTAAAATTTTCGTCACATTAATAATTCATTTTTTATCTATGTTAAAGGATTACCAGGATGCGAGGAAGAGGACCCACAAGATATTCTGAACTCAACAAACTCTCAAAGGTGGGAAGTCTTTGTTGATGGGTCCCGAAACAAAGAAGGAGCAGGAATTGGCATTGTGATTACTGCACCAATGGGAGGGCGAATGACACATTCATTCCGTCTTGAGTTTGAAGAACATACAAACAACATAGTAGAATATGAAGCTGTGGTTCATGCTCTAAAACTCATCATCGAACTAGGAATCAGCAATGTTCGACTCACAAGTGATTCACAGTTGGTAATTCGACAAGTCGAATTAAAATATCAAACACTTGATGAAGATTTAGTACAAGATAAAAACCTTGTTCAAATCTTAGCAAATCAAATCCCAAACATTATTTTTCGGCATCTATCCCGAGACAAAAATCGACATGCCGATGCACTGGCATTCATTTCCTCCATGGTAAACGATCCTAATATCACGGCAATAAAAATCGAAAGAATATATGAACCATCTATCCAGATAAAAGCACTTCATAACATAGAAGGAGATGTGATAGAAGAAATTAATGATCCCGCAATACAAAATGCCCCATCTATGCCTCAACAAGTAGATGATCAACCAAGTGAACCAGATAGGAGGATTCCGATTCATCAATATCTACAAGATAACATATTGTCTTCCAATTCTAAAGAAGCAAGAAAAATTCAACTCAAATCAGATAATTACCAACTTTGGGATGGAATTTTGTATCGTAAATCATTCCTCGGGCCATTATCCTGATGCTTATCACAAAAGGAAGCAATACGGATACTCAAAGAAATACATTATGGAGATGCGGGAAACCACGGTGGAAGGCGTTCACTCGCATTAAAAGCTAAAACCCAAGGCTATTATTGGATATCCATGTTTAAGGACTCAGAAAACATGGTACGAAGGTGTGAAGAATGTCAATGATTCGCAAAGAAAATCAAAGCACCTGCCACAGAGCTTAATTCTGTACTCAGTCCATGGCCATTCGCGAAATGGGGGGTAGATATTGTTGGTCCGTTAGTTGAAGGGACCAAAAAGAGAAAATATTTAATAGTGGCTACCGATTATTTTACCAAGTGGGTAGAAGGTAAAGCATTAGCTCGGATCAGAGATTCCGATGTGTTCACATTTTTATTTGAAAATATCATCTGTAGATTTGGGATTCCAGCAGCCTTAGTTTCTGATAATGGACAACAATTTCAAGGAAAGAACATTGATATGCTATTTGAAGCATATAACATTCAGAAACACAAATCCACACCATTTTATCCTCAAAGTAATGGACAAGCTGAATCCACAAATAAAACAATTTAAATCTGAAGAAAACATTGGATGGATATTACAAACGTTGGTGTGAACAGTTGCATAATACATTATGGGCGTATCGCACCACAAGAAAAGAATCCACTGGAGAGTCACCATTCCTTCTTACCTACGGGACAGAAGCAGTTATACCAACAGAAGTCATTCTACCAACAACTAGAACAGAAGCATGGGAGAAAAATCTAAATACAGTTTTTAATGTTACAAAAGTTGGATGATTTGGAAGAAAAAAGAGAGGTGGCACTCCAGAAAATGAAGAATTATCAAAGAAGGTTGGCACGGGATTACCACATAAGGGTCAAGTCACGAAACTTTGTCCAAGGACAATATGTTTTACGACAAATCCCAGAATACTATCGGGGCAAAAGTGCTGGAAAGTTCGCACCAACCTGGGACGGTCCGTACGTAATACAAGCATCAGTGGGACAAGGATCATACTATCTTCGGAATATGCAAGGAGACATCTTACAACATCCATGGAATGCACAATACTTAAGGCTTTATTATCCATGATTAATAGCGCAACTATGGTGGCCAACACAGGTATCAAAGTATTTATTCAATACTTTATCTAATAATAAAATTCTTTTTGAAGTTATACTTAAAATAAGAATCAATTCCAGGAACATCTTATTCTGTAAAACGCTACGATTGGCGACATAATCAAAATTCAAATCCAGGAACACCTTATTCTGGAAAACGCTACGATTGGCGACATAATCAAAATTCAAATCCATGAATACCTTATTCTGGAAAACGCTATGATTGGCGAAATAATCAAGATTCAATTACTCCAGGAACATCATATTCTGGAAAGCGCTTACGATTAACGATACAATCGTAATATCAACAAAGAGGTAAATGTCCTTATAGAATTTTAATAATTCAGAAATTCTAATAAAGAAGGAATACCTAATGTATGGTTATCATTTTCAGAGTACGTTCGGGACCAACCCTGTATCTTACCCCTGGCCCGGGTTTGTTTCGTATGTGTGGGATCTCGAATTACATGTTTTGAGGTATATATACTTCGATCCATTGTACTCATGAAACAAGATGATTAACCTAAATATTTCATAAATATCATCTCTTATGCAGGGACAATATTAAGAGCATATCCAAGCATAAAAGTGGAAAATCACAAAATGATGTTTTCAACTACAGTATGTCAAACTTCAAAATACAAAAGGATCGGGATACAAGAAAAGAACATCAAAAGATGAAGCTATGAGCATTAGAGCAAAGAACAAGTACAACTAGGCTTCGGAATTGGACCATCGGGACGGTTGAGGAGGAACCACCGGGACAGTACCGCGACCATTCAAAACAGAAGGATCGTCTTGAGCACGATCCAAGGCAGAATTAAATGACATTGTAATTTTTTCCTTGGCATCTTCTCTCACCCAGATGATATAAGCATGCCTATAATCAATTTCTGATCTTTAATTTTTTGCTGATCCTTTTCTACTTGATCTTTTTCAGCATTTAATTCCATTAATAGCTCTTCAGATCTTGATTGTACTTTTATAATTTTCTGTTCACAAGCCTCGCGTTTCAAAGTTTCAGCATTCAACTGAGATTGCAAATCCCGAAGCTTTATTACACTCAGAGCTACGTTCATCTCTGAAGTCTTCAACTCTTCAGTAATATTTGTTATTGTGTTATTTGCAATATTGAGTTCAGCTCCTGCTACTGTTGCTCGTGCATTAGCTTCGTTGACCTTCTTTTCTAGCACTGAAAACCAGAATGAGTATCAGATAAACCATATAATACCCTCAATAAAACAAGCATGTAACTCAAGCATATACCTCTAGCTACAGACTTAAACTCTGCTTCTTTAAGGGTTAAAGTTTTCAGAGCTTCCTGATATTTGGATTCAGCTCTATTACGTCTCCAAGTATTCAACTCAATACTATCGGACAACTGTGCTAATTTCCCTTTAACCAGTTCCATTTCCATATTTACTTCTCTTGCATGATTGTTCAATTGAGTCATCCTACGCTAGAACCTAAACAGGGATTCCAAGTCTCCCACTGATCCCATAAATGAATTTCAAAACTTCAAATAAATAAATAAATAAATAATATATATATATATATATGTGTGTGTGATGCGAACCTATAGAGGTACGAACCCAAAATAAGTACGATCTAACCTATAGAGGTACGAACCCAAAATAAGTACGAACTAAGAGGTAAGGAACGAACCTTGATTCTGATCTTGAAGCTTTTGATTTTGATCCTCAAAATTTTGAAGTTGTTGTTGTTGTTGTTGTTGTTGTTGTTGTTGTTGTTGTTATTGTTGAAGTTTTTGTTGAATATAGTTATTTTGCTTCTTGAGATTTTCAGTTTCTTGCTGCAAATCATCATTTCCGCGCTTCACCTTCGTTGTTTCGTTCTTGAGCATCAGCTCCATCATTGTGGCCCGAGCCTTATAAAACTTGTATGCAGCAAATATGCAATCGGTACCATATTTAAGCTGAGCAAGAGCTTGTTGCGGAAAAGAATATGATGGACCCTCTGCAACAGTCAGAACTTCATTTAAAGAACAAGGAAGACTAAGTGGGAACGATTGATCGAAACACTCGCTTTCGAACCAAGCGTCCCGAGCATCCCCCAGTGGAACAGCACCAAATGAAGTCCGCAGCCTAGCCATTAAAGAACTATCAGATTTTAATGGATCGTGACATGCGGAAGTATTCAGAAATCCTTTAGAAATAAACCACTGAAAGGCATCGTCTTCATCACCAGCAAGAGTGATTCCTTCATTCACTTCAGAGAAGGACCATTGAGTAGAAGGTTCAGCATCAGGCATATCAACATCGGCACTATCAGCATGAGTGGCAGATTAATGTCCCGATGGGCGCATTTGATTCATGAATAACTCCAGGAGCATTTTCATCCACAAGGAGGCTCGGGACATTAGGGACATCTATAGCTGAAGTACTAGGAGCTATGTTTTCAACATCGCTTCTTCAACGGTAACAGCTTCGTTTACTTCCTCAATATTTTCTTCTTCAACAACAATATCATCTGCTTCTTCTTGAGGTAATCCAGTAAAAACTGTTATTGTACCTACTTGAAGCAATTGGCTCTATGTCAAAGGTATAAGGAAGGGGAGAAAGGGAATCATAAAGGCCGGTGGGAGCAGTAGTGGTAGGAATAATTTCAAAAATAGATTGAGCTATTGAAGGCTGGTCCGAAGAAGTAATTGGCTCCTCCACGCTAATATGAACAGCATTGATGATGACGTGCTGTCCCGAAACTTCTGCTTGGAATGAACCTTCAACGTCCTGTCCCGCAACAACGATAAGAGAGGAACTGCTATTCCCCTCAACAAAGCAATCTCTAATCTCCCCTTCCTCTACTTCAGAAGGGTACAACGGTCTTTTCAATTTCTTCTTCTTCTTCTCAGGGAAAACCAATTTTCGTTTTCCCTTACCTTCAATAACTTCTTCCTCGACTCTTTGTCTACCTTCAACGATCTGAATACCTAGGCTTGGGCGAGGAGGAGGAACATCGGTTAGAAGTTCAGAATCGAGTTCAACCTGAAACACAAACATTTGTCCCGTAAGAAAAAAATTCAATGGTAGTTCGGGACAACATTCAAATAAAGAATAATACGAAACTTATAATCAAACTTGAAATCATCAAATTTAACCGCCAAGGACAATAGCTTGGGAAACGTCTACGAAGTCCTTGAATTTCATCTTTGGAGATGTTACCGAAAATCCAAGGACCTTCAATTACAATTGGAGTGCGATACCACTTATAGTCATGATCCTGACGAATTCTTTCTTTTGTGGGAAAATCAGTTTTGGTATGGGGAATAAATTTGATTTTGGGATCGTCGACCTCATGTAACAAGGGAAATCCCGAAAGACACTTGCGAACAGGGCTAACGCTCCACTTCACATAATTCATGTTACTAATACAATCTCTGTATGTAGTATGAAAATTTTCAACGGTATAACCGTTACGTTCTGTAAAATCTGGAACGTAGCAAGTAAGATTAGTCCGCCCTTCACTTCGGAGGCTACACTCATCAAGGATACGCCACCAATTTCCATTGTATTGAGTAATGGATCGAGCTAGTCCATGAGGAGAATCACCACGAGTTGCAAGAACTTCATATTGAAAAGGATTTTCTTCTTCATATAATGGGAAGCGAAGTCCGGCCTCTAAATCACCAGCAAAAATTAATAAACTATTGGGAGAATAGTTAAAGCTTTGCATCGCACCCAAAATTAGTACGTCAGTATTTTTGTCATAGAATGAGACTTTAAATTCTTCAAGAGCATGTCTTCTCTTAAAAACTTCAATGTTCATTGACCGATAGCTATAAGTGGCATAAGCCCGCTTATTTCTGGGGGCAGGATTAGCGGTTATAGAAGCATCAGGAGCTGGATTACGAACAGACCGAGACACCGCATGTCTAGAAGAAGGAACTCTTGAAGATCTTCCGGTTTCTTGGTGATCACCAGCAGCATTGGGATTTCTGGAAGAAATAACCTTTTATCTGAAAAGAGAATTTCAAAGGATCAATGTATGAAGGAATCATCGTAGATCATAAAGAAACAATCATAATTATCAGTTCAATCATATCTGTTAAAAGCTAATCATGGTTAAATATTAAAGTAAGATACTGGAGGTAAAAATCCTCAACATACCTGAAGAAAGAAGATAAGCAATTACTTGATCAAAGGTAAAATAAATGTGATTGATGCTAAAAGCTCCTGAACAGTTGGGAGAACGAAAGTATTTGAAAATTTCAAGGAAGATAAAGAGCAGCAACTTTAAGAGGTAAAGACAGAAGTGGAAAAGACTGCATCGTATTTAAAGAGAAGAATAGAAACCGTCACAATTTGAAAAGGCGTTAATCAAGGCAAAGATTTGATTTCCTCGAAAAAAGGTAACTGACACAAACGTGATAATAAAAAGTTATTGCCTACGAAAAGTTCGCATAACGTGTGAAAAGAAGTAATGGTAAAGTGGAAGTTAATAATTGTTCTTCTACTTTTTTCAAATCCTTGGATCGACCGTTAAAAGTTTTTGAAAAAAGAAGAAGAAGGGGCAAGTTGTTGGGAAATAAAAGGAGAACTACACGTGTAAAACGATTAAAGAAGAAGTCAGTGGTACTAAGAAGAACGAGAATCACACAATCAAAGCTGTATCAAAGGATCGAGAAAGGACAGATGTGAAAGACTGAGTAAATCCCTGCATGTTTGACACGTAAGTTCGGGAAAGTAGTATCACACTGATCGAAACAGATAGCATTAAATGCTTATTGAACGGGAAAGTAAGAGTAATAATGAACGTGGAGCGGGAAAGTAAAAACAATAATTACTTTTATTTACCTTAACCACATGGTCGACACATGTAATCGGGACAAAGATGAATCTCAAAGAACGAAGAGTACGTGTTAATCATACAAGGTAACAGACCAAAAAGTAAAGAGCATGACCTGTCAACCATACAATCATCCCGATCCAAAGGTAATAAGGAGAACGAAAGAAGGTATCGGGACAAGAGGGACCCATTAGATAATCTATAAATAGAAAAGAGTGTTCAACAGAGAGGTGGTCGGAAAATTGAAGTGAAGAAAAGGCTAAGGAAGAGTAATCAGAGAAGAAGGAAAAAGATCATTAGGTATCTATTCATTGTATAAGATAGGATTTAAAAGTTTCACTATCATGATTCATCTTCTATACTTAAAAATTATGAATTTGAGACTGTAATTTGATTAGATTTATGATTTGTAAATAAATGGTTTATTGAAATCTTTCTCATTAATTGATTTTAAAGAGGATTCTGTGTATCAAATTGTAAGTTAAAATCTTTTTATTATTCTGTGTATCAAATTGTAAGTTAAAATCTTTCTGTTTACTGTTTTTTCATCAAATCATTGGTTGTTGATGCCAATGGGAATTATGGCTTAAACACCCTCATTTTCATTATTTCTGTTTTTTATTCCGTTTTTGTTAGTTTTAAAATTATGTCCATCTTTAATTTGTAGTCGTATTTTTTTAATAAACTCTCAAATATACCCTTAAACCTTTTATACTTATAAATTACGGGATCTAATTTAAAATTTTAAAGAATGTTTATATAATTAGAAAATAAAATTTAAATATCTTTCTTCTTACTTTTTCATTTCTTTAAAAAAAATATATTTGACTCCAACAATTAAATTCCTTATTAAGTTTATACTTCATAAGTATATAATCGTTTAACCTTCTTTTCTTATTTCGTATTTATAATCCTTCTAACAATTTCAAGTAGTTTTTAATATTAAAATTTTTATTTAAATAAAATAGATAAATAATTAAGGGTAGTCAAATAAAATACGATAATCTCCTTAATATTTTGACAAAATTAAAACGAACTAAAATTAAAAAAATATTTTTATAAAATTTCTAAAAATGCTTGTGGAGCCACCAACCATGGAATTGACTATTGTACCACTGTATTTGTTTTTTTGCCGATCCATAGATCTAAATATGACTCGATGTCCCAACCAAATGTTTAAGTCGTTTACTTCATTTTTATCGTTCCGTCTACGATGTAGATGTGCCCTTCTTCTTTTTTCAACACGTTGTACAAAACTATTGTGATATTTTTAAAACCGTTTTTTAGAACTATTCAAATTATTTATTATTAATTCACTAAATTATCCCATGTTATCCAAATTTACTCGGTATTTTGTTTATTTACTTTCCTTATCTTCCTCATGTAATATTTTGTATGTAGAGTAAAATCTACAAAAATATCTTTAATTTTATAGATAAAACTTACTCTTTGAACAAGAGTTTGATCAAGTTAAAAATCGGTGATTAATATTTGACCGATTTCGGATTTATCAGTAGAAGACACTGATAGTTATAAAATAATATTTTTTTTGAAGCATGTCATAAAATTAATAGTTGTTGAAGGAAAATATACAATGAAGCAAAATATCATGAAAATAGGAAAAAATAATTTTTTTTATATAATTGGGGTTATATTGTGGTCTACTCCAATTATTTTCGGTCTATATAATTTAGCACCCAACTAGAGAGTAGGATCAGGAGTGTCTAATTAGATATTATCAAAAGTACAAAACTACCTTTAACTCATTAATTAACCATAATACTTAAATCATAATATAAATATAAAATTATTTCTTTATTTCACTATTTCTAAAACTAACAAAACCCTAAGAAAAAAAAAAAATTCTATTTCCATCAAATTTTCCAAATTCTAAAAACCCTAATCCAATTTTTTTCAAAAAAATTTCGGATCTCCCATCTCACTCGATCTACAAGGTAAAAATATACATTTTTGATTGATCTAAGTGTTTTAATCTTACTTTTAGTGAAACGAATTCCTGAATTTTTACTAGAATCATGTGATGTTGATGTATCGTATCCAACGATTTTAATGTATGTTCTTCATGAACAACCATATTACTCGCATACAATTACCATGCCCATAATCGTTGGATACAACAGATCGTATCCAACAATTTTACCTTTTTTTTTTTTTTACTTTTTCTCGTATGAGAATCGTTAGATATGATCTAATGTATCCAACGATTCTACCTTGTCAATTTTTTTTTACTTCTCTGAGATGGGAATCATCGGATAAGAACCTGATTATCTGCCTTAATAAATACCGTATAAAATCGTTTGATAAGACAGACTATATCCACTGATTCTGCTACTTTATTTTTTACTTTTCTCAGATGAGAATCGGTAGATAATATATATGTTATCCAACGATTCTTGATACGATTCATTCTTACTCGTTTAATGTACACTTGTGGTGGATAAATATTATCTTGACCACCGATCATGTTGAGTTCATTTTATTTCCTCTCTAGTTTTGTTGTTAATTGAATTAGTGATTGTTGATTTTCGTTTCTCTTTAACCATACTTACCTTTTTTTCTTCAATTTATTTTCCGTAGGCATGGAGAACAATAACAAGAGTACTAGCTATTGTACAGAAATCCGTGAGTGTGAACTGTATAGGAAGCCGGAGCCACATATTATACGAAACTTATATAAGTTTGGTTTTGGAAGAGAGACAAAGTTGGAGCAAGTCAAGAAGCTTCTTGGAGAGCTCTATTTGGATGAACTGGACTAGGTCATTAGAATTGCAACACTCAGAACCCAATATATTGATACGTGGAGGGAATTTCATGAGACATTAGCTGCTAATAAACCTGCAGCCGCTGAAGCTGATTAGTGAGAGGATGTTGAAGATGATTTAGTCTATGGATGTATATTTGTATCTAAAACAACAGTTTAAGTTTATTTAGAACGACTTGTTATGTTTGGATTATAGTGACTATAAGGTTTAATTTTTCTTTGAACTAAGGTTTTAATTACGTCTTATGTGTTACTTTTCATTACACATGGTCAAATTTCGGCTCAATGTCTAGTTTTTTTTTTTTTTTGAAAATGTAGTCGTTCCCCCTTTATACATATGAATATGATAACCCATTCTCCATCATACACTACTTCATTCAAGCGAATCCTTCTTCAACATTCACTGATTCATTCAAAGAAAAGCTCTTTTGGAATGGCAAGTCCATCATCAACTACCAATTCAACTGAAGAGATACTCAGAAGATGCAAATGAACTACTCCATCATCATCATCAACTACCAAATCAATAAGTGTTATGCAAGAAAATATACGCAAAAGAAACAAACAAATTAGTGCGATGGATAAAGAGGTACTCAAGAAACAAGGTTACGACCAATTCCAACTAAGGGAAGGATTAAAGTATGTTAACGAAGAGATGGAATAGGTTAGGAATCTTTACGTCATCTTAGATCTTCCTGAAAAACATCGGGATGAAGGTATATTTTGGAATCTGGTAAAAACAGGACCTTTCATTCCCAAGTTGGGCGCGAAGTACAAGGGTTCCCGCTTTGATTACAGGGACAACTATGTTTCTGATAGAACCATTCAGTTTAAGAAATTGTGCTACAAGTACAACGACTTTCTTGCTAGGCACGGAGGAAAAAAGTTTGCGGTACATGATGCATATACCCAATAGGAATGAGAGCCGTTTTATCATTTTGAAGCTTCCAATATTGAGTCTCGCACTGGGAAATAAAAATCTCCTGATGTTAAATAAATGTGTAATTTTAAGTTTTTATTTATTAATGAAAAAATTTCTTACTTTAGAAAGCTTAAGGAGAGCGCCGAATAATTCGATTAACATTCATCATGATTATGACAACCATTGTTCACTTTAGAAAGATTATATACACCATTAACTTTATTCACTAAAATCTTAAACGGGCAATCATGCTTCTTTGACTTACTCGTATAGAACCCACGTTCTCTTCAGATACGGTTTGTCCTTTGCTAGGTGACTTTCATGTTTTCCACTTCTCTCGTAAACAATTTCCAAACGATCATGCCTCATACGACGGCCTAAGACTAATGCACATTTTATCTCCTTGTATTTGTCACAAACCATTGGCTTGCATCTTCTTTATTTTCCCACTACCAAATCAGTGTAGTAGTAGGAAAAAGTATCAGACCCCATCTGAGCTAGAGATTCAGGTTGGTCGTCGACGACCGCTTGAGCAATCTACAATATAAATCAAAAAATTAAACCAACAGAATCGGCGGATAAGTAACAATCGTGTCGAATGATTCTACAGAATCTGCCTTTAGGTCCTCTCATATCCACTGATTCTACCTAGTCTTTATTTTGGAAAAAAAGTCCATAAATGTTAGAATCGGCACACGTGAACTGACTTGTGTAATGATTCTAGCATTCAGCAAAGCGCACTTTTTATGGACACTTTTTTTTACTAGAATCGTTACATAGAGCAACAGACATCGACCGATTATTTGACCTGTCAATCCCCCAAAATTGAACCATAATCGGTCATTTTTCATGACCATAACCGCTTATTCTGGTTCCTAATTTCTAAGAATAGGTGGAATCGTTGGTTACGATGTCATCGTAAACGTCGATTCTGGGTTATACGGAGGCCAGAAAATAGGTGAAAATTTGTAAAAAAAAAACTAAAATTTTTGGAACAAGTACATGTTTGGAGATCCTAAGAACGTATACCTGATGTTTGGAAGCATTAAGATCTCCTTTTTCCCGGGTTGAATCTTCATTTGCTTGATTAAAATCCTCATTTATGCTTTGGTTCACACGTTCTTGTTCGTCCAACAAAACCACCAAATTGTTAGGATCGAAAGCATGATAATCTGATTCACAATACGTAGATGCACCCACTTCTTCTTCACCACTAAAATATACGTCGATACAATCAAATTTCATCTTTGCTACCAAAACCCCAAAACCCTAGTTTTACCCAACTTTTTCTTCTTCTTTAATAAACTTAAAAAAAAAATCTACTTTAATTCTTACCATCTAACACTAACTATAATCCAATTTTATTCACCAACTAATTAAACTAATATTTTAATTAATTGACACTAATTTTACTAATTAGATATTAACATAAATAGTTGCATAAGTGGGTTTTGAATTTTTCTCAGAATGACTCTATTTCTGCTTTTAGTGGTAAACCCAAAATAATTGGAATAAGCCAAATATAGCCAGGTTAAAATATTTAGGTCTTGTTAACTTGTATCCCAGGATACAAGTTAAGGTTGGTTATTATATTATTTACACCCAATCATTATCATGAAAACTAGTAAAAATAGGAGAGATACTCACACTATAATAATATTTATGTCATTTTACTGTTACACCCTTTGGTTAGTGATATATATATTATTTTATTTAAACTCTCTCTCTTACTAATATATTTTATCTCCCTCTTACTAATACATTTTATATGTATTGAGTTGACTAGTCAAACTCACTCATCTCACTAGTTCAAATTCATTTTTTTTATGTTTCAAAAAAGCTAAAATTAGGGGTTGAACTCATAACCCCAAGCTTGCTAGACAAAGGCATGAACCACTCTTCCATAAGCTATTGTGTGATATACATTTTATTTTTTACATAGAAATACAATACAAACATTAAATTTTATTTAATAAAATTTAGTTTCTATAAAAAAAATCATTTTCCAACTATTTTTTTGAACTAATAAAAATTCGACATGTATCCATTAGGTATAAAAAAAAATTAAGCAAAATACAAATCCAAAATGAAAAACTTAACATACAAAATATATTAAATGTAAAATTGAAAATTACAAATAATTCTCAATAATGTGAAGTACTAAATACGTAAAAAAAATCTTACCTAAACAAAGAGATCTATTTATCTGTCTAGATTTCCATCTAGAGACCCCGAGTTTTTTTTAGGTAGTATAATCATAAATATTGGAGCCTGGAGGAAGAATACAAAACGGACAGACAAAATGAAAAAGAAAAGGAAGGAATTGGGAACGTCAAGAATTGAATATGTGTTCCTTTTTGACAATATGGTGCGACAGAACTACATATATGAATCACTGACACCCAATAGTTACCCGTTGTTGTAACTTGGTTGAAAAAAATGTCATTCAGAACGAACATGTTGTACGTGTCACACCCTATTAACTCTCTTTTCCCATCTCTTGAGCCACTTCTCTCCAAAGACACACCCAATTCTGATTGTTGCCTTCTCAATGATAAAACCTTTTCTTCCCTGTATTCTTCTCCCAAGAATCAATGACAACAAACCATCTTAACTGTGACTCAATTTGAGTAAAACCCATCTCAAATTATATAACCCATACTTCCTTTCTCGACATGGATTCTTCTCATATCTTCTCACCTGATTTCTTCTCTTGTTTTCTGCCAAATTGAAATCTAACCAAAACCTATATTTTTACATCCTCCACAAATTTCAAGCTGACATAATCTGTGTATTCTCTTCCATATCGACTTCAAACAATCCATGGAAGCAACAATTCCTTCTTAATATTTTTCATATTCTCGGCAATAAACTCGATCCATATCATCTAACCAAAACCCATATTTCTACATGCTCCCTAGATTTCAAACTGACCTAACCTTTTTTCTCTCTTCCATCTCAAATTCAAATAATCCATGGAAGCAACAATTCCTTCTTTATCTTGTTCATAATCTCGGTAGTAAACTTGATCCTTACCTTCTTCTTCGTATAAAGTGAACACTTTCTCTCCAATTTACTCGGCCAAGAACTCTTCATAACAACAAAACCCATTTGAGCTTAGTTAACCATGACAGGAACTTGGCTAGCTTTTAGGCTTAACTTAAAGACGATTTTAGGCACCCGCAACTAATATAGGGGCAGCCTTACTTAGTTGTCCAAAGTGGAAAGTGAGGTGCTAAAAATTTAAATAGAAATATAATAGCTTGGTTATCCCTTAACGTATGGTTGGCTGCAAATAACACATATATGTGATCTTCATATCCATTAACCAAATCGATAACAACAGGTCCTTCTTCAGATTGACCGAATTCGAGTTAAATTGAAGAAATTGAATGAGAATTGAGGTGATTGCAACAAATTGAATGATTATAATTATCCAATTTCTACTTCAATTGTAATAAATTTAAAGAAATTTGGTAATTTGTAATGAAAATTTGACAGAATTTGAACTAATTCGAGTAAAATTGAAGAAATTGAATAAGATTGAAGAATTTGAAAATTGAATACTTTAAAATTGAGGTGATTGCATCAAATTGAATAATCACTTTAGGTATAAATTGGGGAATATTTCTTTGATCGAATTTGAGTTAAATTGATGAAATTGAATGAGAATTGAGGTGATTGCACCGAATTGGTTCTTCAATTGCAATAAATATATGCAATTTGTTAATTTGTGATGAAAATTCGATAGAATTTGAACCAATTCAACTAAAATTGAATAATTTAGAAATTCAATCCTTTAGAATTGAGGTGATTGCATCAAATTGAATGATTAATTTAGGTTATAAATTAGGGAATATTCCTTTGACAACTGAATGAGAATTGAGGTGATTGCATCAAATTGAATGATTATAATCATTCAATTGGTATTTCACTTGTAATAAATTTAAAGCAATTTGATAATTTGTAATGAAATTTTGATAGAATTTGTACGAATTCGAGTAAAATTGAAGCAATTGAATAAGATTGAAGAATTTGGAAATTCAATCCTTTAGAATTAAGGTGATTGCATCAAATTGACTGATTAATTTAGGTTATAATTTTGGGAACATTCTTTTGATCGAATTCTAGGAAGAAATTAAATGGGAATTGAGGTGATTGCATCAAATTGAATGATTATAATCATTCAACTGGTACTTCAATTGTAATAAATTTAAAGCAATTTGATATTTGTAATGAAAATCCGATAGAATTTGAATGAATTCGAGTAAAATTTAAAAGATTGAATGAGAATTGCGGTGTTTGCATCAAATTGAATGATTACATGTACTTCAATTGTAATAAATTTAAAGCAATTTGATAATTTGTAATAAAAATTAGATAGAATTTGAACGATATTCGAGTAAAATTTAAGAAATTAGAAATTCAATCCTTTATAATTGAGCTAATTGCATCAAACTGAATGATTATGATCTGTATTTGATTTTGTTATCAAAATTCTATCGAATTTCAATGAATTCGAGTAAAAATGAAGAAATTGGATAAAATTCAAGATATTTGAGTGCGTATTTTTGTTTAAGCCCCTCATCCTATTACATAAGGGACCCTATATACAAAATAATTATTTATGCCCCTCATTTTGTTAAATCTGCTGTTAAGTTTGCATGTGCGAATGGTATGACGTCCATTTGGACATTATTTATCTATTGACTTTGTTTCTGCAGTTAACCAAACTTTAGTATGGTTAAGGTAGGACCTACAAAACATGTGTAAGCATTTATCTGCATATGCTTTGGACATATATATCTCTAGTTATACCTATTATCTTATCCTTTGTATTCATTATGTTTTTCTGTATGTTTTTACTTAGATGTTCTGTCCTGGATATATGGGTGGAATAATCTTGTTAATGTATGTTATTGTAGGAGTCTGCTGCAATCTGCCACATGACACAGATAAACAAAAGAAATTTGTTGAAACAGTACCTCACTGTAACTGTACATTTGTAAGAGGACCCCCACTAACGGTGTTCATGTGCTCTTGATGTTATGTGGGGATGTTTATTGCTATGGGAAGAACCTCTCTTCCAACAACTATTTAGGGCAACAGTTGTAACAATTTTTACAATTTTGGAATCTAGGTTTTCATAATTTTTGCTGAGTACATGACTTGGTAGATATTAAAATAATCACGACCTTAAGGATATTGGGGCTTAAGTTGTACTCTCCCACAAAATTTCAGCTTTTCCTACGAACTGTCAAGAATTACTGCTGCTGAGTACACGACTTAGTAGCAATTAAGTAAGAAGTACCACGACCATTGCACTCTTACACCAAGTATTGGGTGCAAAAAATGTGCAGAGTCAAACATCAAAATGAGGTAAGGAAACACTGATGCCTTTTCTTTCGAAACCAAAAATAACAGAAGACAAATGTTCATGAAATGCTTTGATAGAAAATAAGAATATATGAACAATTGACTCTGCTGTATAGATATGATCAAAGAAAATAAACTTTAAAGTTAACAAATTAAATTATGTCAGACTAATAACAGATTGAAAAATGATACAATCAAGCTTTGAATTATTAAAATGCTAACACAATGTTTTTGTAGCATGATTTCCAAGTAATCCCTGTTTATAAGCTTCAATAGTAGCAGCAAAACATTCAAGAGTGTTCCTCAGAATTCGAGAGCTGGTAGGTCTGCACATAAAGAAACAAACCTATGAGTATATATTAGTAGCCCTAAAACTGAAGACATAAACCTGAAAGCAATACTGGTACGAATTGAGACATACATGTTATAAGAATATACATTTCCCTTCTACTCTAGGGGATATGCTACAAAGAGATGATACAATCATCTATACATTTTCCTTCTACTATAAGGATAGGCTATAAAGAGATGATACAATCGTCTATACATTTCCTTATATTATAGTAGCTAAAACAATTACATATGTTAAAAACAAAAACATGATAGAAAGAAAAAGGAAGAGGAAGTTCAAAACAAAATAAACACCAACAAACGCATACAAAAATAAGAAATTAAATTAAGAGATTTACAATAATCTAAAAATATAATAAGCAAAAATAAAAGTTCATATTCCAGATAGAACCTAGATAGAGGGTTTTGAAATCTCACGCGATGCATACCGTTGGATATTTTTTTTGAACCCGATAGATTAACTTCGGAATGAAATCGATTTATATTTATGTACCACCTAGTGGAATCCCAACATTCAAGTTGCACTGACTTTGAAAATAATTTGAGTTGTTCTCCAACCAAATCTTCTAAAACAACTTTACACAAAGACATTGAATAACTGAATATTCCATCTAGAGGTGGCACTGATGCCTGACATATAAGCAAGTACATTAGAGTTTATTGCTTATGGAAAAATATTCCTAAGTAAGCTTTGGTGTAATTGCTTCTTAATTTCTTCGTGACTTTGTCCATCTTCACGTGGCGTGACTCGATGGGTGTATGATTTCAGCTGGTATAAAGATTACAACAATTTTAAAGGTGACTTTCCAATGGATTACAGATAAAAATGGTAAACCTTAGAGACATAAAATGCTGACATCAATTATGCAATTGGATAAAGAGAATTAGTAGAAAAGCTTACTCTTTGAACGATTCACCAGATAATTAAGGTACTGAACATCTTTTGGAATATCAAGTTTCTCTTCTCGAGCCTTTCAATCTATAGTGACGGGGAGTGATGGGAAACGATCGCGAACTTATATATCACAGGGACATCCGAATTGTAAGCAAAAAAAATTCTTCAATGACAATAATGCCAGAAAATTGGGGGTTGCAGGTTGCATTATACATGATCTAATTGGTGCAACGCCACTGTAATCTCCAGAAAAAATATCTGCAACCATTTGACTCCCAGTGAGAATACTCAAATGGTACAATGTCCATGTCTTATACTTGGTTAAGGTAGTGTTACTTCTATGATTTGAGTTTTCTCGCAACACCGTTCGCAACACAAAACAAAAAAAGAAAATCATACCCAATGTGGAACAAATGATTTCTTTCTACAACATGAAAAACAGCAGTTACAAATGAAATACCCAAGTTCGAGCTTAAATAGACACATGAAATAGTATTATTGCAGTTTGCCAGTTTCTAAGGAATTCATACATTTTTTTCTATGAAAACTTGCAGCAAAACACTTATATCCATTAATTCTGTGATCATAACCATGACATAAAACATCTACAGTAAAAAAGAAGAACACGTACAAACTGAACTTTCCATCCATCTCCAAAACTGGTTCAATTCCTCTGCAGTCAAACCACATCAACAGCACGTATTCCTCCGTTTCACCAGCTTTAATTGTCAATGGACGAACTTTTCCTGGTATAATAGTGATATTTCCTTCTCTCCCACGGAATTTAAACTGCCAACATAAAACTAAACAAAAACTCAATTTCAAAAAGACTACTCCAGATTGCCTTAAATTGATCCAAATAAACTCCCTGAATTGAGTCAGAATTCTTACTACAATAAAAATCAAACCATGGGTTTAATTGGATTGCTAATAACATATGTACTTGTGTGAGTTGTGTGAGTGAAAGAGAAGTTGTAAGTGTGTTTTATCACATGTGTGAGTTAAAGAGAGTTGAGAGAGGTGAATATATAAACTCGGTTATGTCTTGTAAACCAACAACTAATCCTTTTTAATCAATTCAAAAATGATCAAATCGTCTGCAGAAACACAATGTAGAATACCAATTCTATCATGGTATCAGAGCATCAGTCTTAGAAATTTCAATTTATGAGGGTATCGGTCCTTCCTCTTCCGCCTTTCATCAAATCTTCTTTCATCTTCAAAATTTGCTGATTCTTCAACCAATCTCCTGTTTCATTGGATTGATAAAGTTTCTATAGGGAAGTTTTGTTCCTGAAATTGCTGAAAGTTGGATTTGATCCTGATGCCTGACTGCAACGTCTTCAAACAGGATTAAGCATGTATTTTGGATATAAAATTCAGTTTTAGTCCTTGAGCTCTTGATTGTTTTGGATTTTCAGTTTTTAAGTAATTGGATCTAGAATCTCTAACTCAACAACTAAAATTCGAATCTCTGCTGGTAATCTCTATCTTAATCTCTAGGTTACTTTAGATTTAATCTCATGTGTTCAGTTTCTACATCACTAGCTCAACAACATTCAATTTCATCTTCAAAAGCTGTTCTCATCATAACTAGTTTTGATTTCAACTAGTTCTTTCAACAAGTCCTACTAGTACTGATACCTGGAGCTATTAGATCTGAGCATACCTATTTATACTACAATTGTTAGTTAGGGAGATAATGTTGTTCCATTTGATAGTGGAGAAAATCTCTTCTTAAATCGCAGATGTACATTGATGAGTGTGTGAGGTGAGTGTTTGTTGCATAACATGTGCTTAAACAGCTAATATTCAGTTCATCTCATTGATGTTAGTTTTGGTACAGTCCTCATCATGTAAGAGGTCATGAGTGAGTTGTCTTGCAAGTTTAATGATGAAACTGAAGATGCTGTTATGGGATTGAAATTGGTGAGTTATATAAGTACAAATTGATGTTCTCTTTGATGAATCTGTATTCAATTGAGAATGTGGCCTGGTGTTCTTTATCCTTTTACAATTGTTTACTTCATTATCCAAGTTATGTTTTGTGTGAATGAGTAACTACTGGTGCTTTAATAAGTACTGGTGTGATGAATAATCTAAGACAACATTAATCTTGCTCAATTCTGTTGTACATCAAATAGTACAATGTAATCAGACTTGTTGGTGGAATTTCATTCCTGAAGCTGTTATGCCCTTTTTCGTTTCTATTCTAGTTTGTTTCAACTCCAATTTATGCAACAGAACCTCTGAATCACAGCTCAACTATCGCCCTGATGCTTCTCGTATGTGAATTTACTTCTCCTATGACCTCCTATCCCATCCTCCAGTCCTATTGAAGCTTGAATTCTATCATGGTATTCTTCATGGTATTCTCTTTCTACTTCTTGTGTTGGTTCAACTGCCGTTGGTGATTGCAGGCAGATGATGTTGCTCCTTCAGTCCAAAATCAATAAGTGCAAGGCAGTTTAGTTTAAATTTCTTTGGTATATGGTGGAATAATCAGTTGATGAATATTTGGTACTTTGTCATCACAAACTGCTTCTCTTGCTACAACAGAGTGACAATGAGAAGATATTTTGGTTCTTATTGGATGCAGTGAGTTGGTTGTCAACTTGTTCACCTAAGAAACATCTTGTTTGTTTCCGACAATAAGTGCATCTGAGTGCATCAACTCTTATCTGGTTTGGATGCTAATTTCCTTTATAATACTCAGTTTGCAAAAGTCATCAGATGCTACTACCAATGGTGTGTGCTTCCAATATAAACAATAGTGCTGATTCAAGTTATGCAACAACTCTATTCTAAGTGCAGAAATACAAGGATACTCATCTATCTGCCACTCCTGCAATGAACAAATCTTATTCTCTGATTCAACTAGTACTACTGGAGATAATGATGCTAATGGTGCTGAACATAAGACAAATCATCAGTTGTTTTTTGATCCATATGAAGTGGTTCTATTACGGTTAATCTTTGCATCACTTCTTTCTGCTGGATGTGCTACTGATCCTGGTATGTAGTGCTTGTATGTCCTCCTGTTTCTTTCTGCAACAACATCATTTGCCACAACCTGCAAGTACAACACTCACTATGAGCTTTTTATACACCTGTTCCTACTACTTCTATTGCAACATCACCTGTGTACTTGTATTGTGAGTTGTGTGAGTGAAATCTCAAGGTCTCTCTTCAATCCCCCTTGATATTTAGGGAGGTAATAACATATGTACTTGTGTGAGTTGTGTGAGTGAAAGAGGAGTTATAAGTGTGTATTATCACATGTGTGAGTGAAAGAGAGTTGAGAGAAGGTGAGTATATAAACTCGGTTCTGTCCTGTAAACCAATAACTAATCCTTTTCAATCAATTCAAAAGTGATCAAATCGTCTGCAGAAACACAATGTAGAATACCAATTCTATCAATTGCTACATACCTTTCAGATTGAGGGTGTCAAAAAGTGTTGCTCGATCGTGCTTCTTTCGGCAAAAATAGGCAATTCAATAATTACTTACAGTGTAATGGAAAAATGAACAAAACAAAAACCAAACCGAAAGATTCGACGTTTTCAAAGATATCGAAGATTATGAATGGCAATTTTAGAATGTAATCAGTAATAAATGGAGGAAGAAACAAATACTGAGAGGAATATAGAGATACTCACAGGAATAAGAGGAAGAAAAAATTCGAGATACCGGGGAAGGTGATAACGGAGGATGGGGTTTATGTACGAGGAGTGAAGAAAAACATAAAGGCTGAAATTGATTGCCATAATAATCTTCAGTTGAAACGGAAGAGGAGGAGGTGAACCCTAATTTCAAAAGTTAACCGAAGAGGAGATTTAAGGGAGAGTTATGATGGAGATGCGACGTGTTGTTGAGGATTTAAAACGTGGATCTAGACCGTTGGATGAGAACTTAAAATGTGGATTTTTGGACGGTTTGATTAGTCTGATATTCCTTTTTATAAGATAGATAGAAGTCGTCTGATCTGGGCCATCCTTTATGTATCCAAACTGTGGATGATCGTAGATTGACAAAAACACTCCCTTATAATATAAATAGTGTGTTAATTTTATCATTTTGAAATTATATACTCCCTCCGTTTCAGCAAAAGTGTTACTATCATTTTTTTATTTTAACCTAAAAATAGGCCAAAATAAAAAAGTGATAGTAACACTTTTACTGAAAAGGAGGTAGTATTACTTAATCTATTTTTTTTATACCTAATAGATACATGTCAAATTTTTATTAATTAGAAAAAATAGTTAAAAAATAAATTAGTTTATAAAAATTAAATTTTATGACATTGAATTTTATGTTTGCATTGTATTTTTATTTAAAAAATAAAATATATATCGTACAACAATAGATGGAAGATTGGTCCATGTCTTTATCTAGAAAACTTGAGGTTAGAAATTAAATCCTTAATTTTATTTTTTTTGAAATATGAAAAATAAATAAATTTAAAATAGTGAATTGGGTGAATTTGACTGGTCAACACAATACAAAATATATTTATAAGAACGACATAAAAGGTACATACGAGAACCATATATTTGGAGTATGTAACCCATTGTAAGCAAAGCGTATTTCTAGAAAGCTTATATAGAGGCTGCAAGCTTGATAGAGGGGCTGCAAATGGATTCAGGGTGACCAAATAATCCGTTAAGCGGTATCCTAGGGTTTATGTTGAATTATCATATTACCCTTTTATCTATGAAAAAGTCTAATTTGCCCCTCAATCAATTAAAACCTAAACAAAACAAAACCTTACAAAATTTTCATTTCAATTCAAAACCTTTCCCTCTCCCTCCATATCTCCTCCTTTTCCATTTGAGCCGAATTTCTCCATCGAATGGTGTATACAAACAAAACCCATGTTATTTCTAGAACCCAAAAGTGATTTATTTTCTTGTTTGATTGATGGTTTTGTTAAAAAAATTGGGTTACAGAAAAATTATCGGTTGGGTTCGATTGGAAAACCCAACCGTAAATGTATGTTCTCAAGAACTTACGGTTGGGTTCCATCGAACCCAACCGTAACTGGTTTATTCTATATTTTACGGTTGGGTTATTAAAAAACACAACCGTAAATAAAAAGGTAGGAGATGAAGATGATTTTTTACGGTTGGGTTCGATTCTGAACCCAACCGTAAAAAATTTCGTACTCAAATTTTTTTTTGAGAAGTTACGGTTAGGTTTGATTCTAATTGCCAACCATAAATTATTCTGCATATGTAAAGTTTTTTTTGTTTACAGAAACATTTACGGTTGGGTTCGATTGGAAAACCCAACCATAACTTGTTTCTTTTGAATTTTACGGTTGGGTTATTAAAAAAACCCTACCGTAAATCAGAAGGAATGAGATAAAGATGATATTTTACGATTGGGTTCGATTCTGAACCCAACCGTAAAATTATATGAATATATTTGAAGATTTTTTCATTTCTATCTTGTATATAATTGAAAGACGAAGCCAACCCAAAAAAATGAGGTCAATCGGACTTCGTATGAGGGAGTTATGATCAAAACGGTGAAATACAAAAAAAAATTCAGGAAGAATTACGGTTGGGTTTCTTGGACTCAGACCCAACCACAAATCTGGCGATTTTGGGTGAGATTTTTTTGTCAGATTTACGGTTGGGTTTATTGGGTCGAACCCAACCGTAATTCTTCCTGGATATTGTTTTTGTATTTCACCGTTTTGATCATAACTCCCTCATACGATGTCCAATAATTGACCTCATTTTTTTTGGGTTGGCTTCGTCTTTCAATTCTTTACAAGATAGAAATGAAAAAAATCTTCAAATCTATTCATCTAATTTTACGGTTGGGTCCTATGCTAAAACCCAACCGTAAAACTGTTACGAGTGTTTGTTAGTGATAGACACATTTTAGTGTCTAGATTGCACCTTAGTTTCTATTAAGTTAGTATTCGATTTTGCAAATATTACGTGTTTTTATGCTTTTGTAGGTACATTTGAAAAATAAAGATTTGTGGAAAAATTGGCTCAAAAAGTGATAAAGGCACCCAAGGACATGTGTTATTTGGCACCCTAGAATGGATAAGGGGTACCCTCGAGTCAACTCGGTCAAAATCGGGTCAAACCCGAGTCAAATCGGTCAACCCGAGTTGACCGAGTCAACCCAGTCACGGAATCGATCGGAAAATGTCTGTACTCAACTGTGAACATTGATTCATGGTTAAACTTGGTTATTTTGCTCTCAAATTGATACACAAGATAGATGGGATCCATACAAGACTAAACATGCCAAGAAACAACAATTTTAGCCGGAAAAATAGCCCCAAAATCCGAGTTTGGCCGGAAAAGGGAGTTAGACTTTGATTCGGATTTGGGAAGATTTGGATGTGTTTTAAAGAGTTCTAAACCTAATAGAACTCTTTAAAACACATCCAAATCTTCCCAAATCCGAATCAAAGTCTAACTCCCTTTTCCGGCCAAACTCGGATTTTGGGAAGATTTGGATGTGTTTTAAAGAGTTCTATTAGGTTTAGAAGACTCACAAGGATCCCTAGAGCCTATATATACCAAGATAAGCCAAGAAGAACGGGGAGAATAGCTTAGAATTGAAGTTTCGGAGTCGCCGAAATTGTGGCCGGAATACTCACGATCCGGCCAACTGCTGCTGCACCGGTCACCGCCGGTGACCGTGTTCTTCATCCCATCGCTGCCGAAGAAGAAGACACAGCAACACTTTTTAAGTGTTGCTGTTCTGTTGCCTATAGTTTTGAGTTTCCTTTCCCTTTTCAATTGCCTTAGCCTTTTGTAACGGCTGAACCTTGTTCTGTAACACTTATAAACGCATCTGTTCAGCTGTTGCACTATTATTCAACCTTGTAATTGATATTTTGAGCAATGAAAAGATCTTTTGAGCAAGTTTTCTTCTCCATGGCTAAGTTTATTTACTGGGATGATGGAGGAGGTTTTTCTCTCAATTTTATGTGGTAAGTCTATTTTTAATTAATTATTTATAATTCTTTTATTATTATTTGCATGGATTTAAATTAGAAAAAAATGGTTTTTATTAAATAGTTGTGTTCTCTTTTGATGGGTCATGCTTAGTTAATTACTCTTGATGTCTAATGCTTAGGATTTACAATTATTCTTTTAGGAAACATATTTTTGGCAAACTTGAATTAAATTGTTAAAAAGAATTACATGATTAATCACATGAATTGTTAGAAATAACTGAATCTTGATTCCTAGTTTTCTCCATATTTTCTAAAAATATTCTCTAGTTTAATTTCCTGATTTTTATTAGTTTAGATTAAGTTTAATATTTTCTAAAATCATTACCTTCACAAGTTCGAGTAACGAACCTCTTTTTACCACTATATAAAATCACATCAGTTAGTTACGGTTGGGTTCTAGGATGAACACCTAACCGTAATTGTTAGTTACGGTTGGGTCCGATGCTAAAACACAACCGTAAAACTGTTACGATTTGGTGTTCATCCATGAACTTACGGTTACGGTTGGGTTGGGTAGAACACCTAACCGTAAATGACATTTACGGTTGGGTTCGACATGAAAACCCAACCGTAAAATTCTCTGAATAAAAAAAAAATCATCTTTTTTTTACGTAATTTCATCAAATTTGAGCCATTAAAAAAGATCAAGAGTTTAAGTTAGAGGTATACCTCACTGCTCTGGTTGATTGAATCAAAATCTAGGGTTTTTTAAAAAAAACTATAAAAAATTCTCTTACATTTCTTCTAATTTTTCTTCCCACCAAACTAAAAAGAAAAAATTTTGATTTGATTTCATTAAATATAAGATTAGTTTAGATTAATTATAATTAGCCTAATCTAATAACTAATTAGTTTTACTAATATTAACTAATCAAGGTAGTTTAGCCATTATAAAAATATATGGATAATGGGTTTTTGAAATTCATTTCAAATGTTTCTATTTCGTCTTCACATGGGTAGTTCTTGCGGCCCCTATATAAGGTTTTTATTTATACGATGTCTTACCCGACTCATATAGATTTAAATATTTTTGTAATCCTGCTATTTAACAATTGTTGAATCAAATGTAACTAATTAAACTCAGATGAATCAGTTAAAGCAAAAATACATCGATCAACATCAAGGATGTAGTCTTTCAAGCTGCATACTCCCGCCTTAATCCGATTATAACCGACAGTCAAGATCCAATATGTGTTGGCTGGTAACATGAATTCGCGAAGTGTCAAATCATAACTCGACTACTCTTTTTTATTACTCGTACAGGTTTACCGTAAAGTGTAAACTGTAACTCCATAGAAAGGAAACTCTTCAAAATTTCGCTCTGCGTCAAACAAACGCTTCTTCTTTCCCGTTAAAATTTCTCTCTTTCCTCGAAGGAATGATGGAGGAAATCGATGAAACAGAATCTCAGGTAAAATTTCGAATTATCCGATTTAGTCTTTGATTTTGATTTCACAATCTCTTCACTCGCTGATTTCATTCATGAAGTTCAACCGCATTTTTCTCTTTATCGGTTTCGATCTGAATATTTCTTTACAGATTCATTACGAATTTCGTAATCTCCAGGGTGATTCTTGATTAGTCCCGTGTGAAGTTTAAAATTCATGTTTTCAGGATAACTATACTCTTATATTGTTCAGTTTAAGAAAAAAAACTCGATCTGATTTGTGTTTTTTACTTGCAGGTTTACATGGCTTGCATTATGCAAGGTCATCGGTAAGATTCTATTCACAGAATATCTGAGTTAGTGTTATGTTTTGCATCCAAAACCTAATAGCATTTAGTAACATCTAAATTTGTCTGTCTGGAAAATAAGAGAGAGATGGAGATCTGAAATTTCTCTTGATTTTTCTGATAATATTGCTTTTAGAAGTCAGAATTGTTGATCTGCCGACTCATTTAATTTCACTTTATCACTATGAAACTTTTCCGGATATGTCATTTTGTAGTTATTAAATCGGACAATGCATTTCTGCCACATTATATTGTTAAGGAAAAGAAAGCCAAGGCAGTGTGTATCCTTATGGTACACCAACAATTGGTGTTTGAATATACCTAGACGTGCAAACTGCTAACTACGCCTGAGACTCACTGGGTCAACATGGTACATAATGCATAAGTATTTCTACTATGCTAATGTATGCTCTTTTTCATCTTTAGATTTTATGCTTTGCTTAGATTCTGTCAATCCTGCTCAGAAATGATAGCTTCAACTTATTTGTGTTCAGAGTTGGAGTTGCGTACTATGATTCCTCCATCCGGCAACTATATGTATTAGAAGCTTGGGAAGATGGAACTAGTGATTTTCCTCTTATTAGTCTTGGTATGTGTCCACCTCTTGTTCTTAATACACACTTTTTTTCTTCTTTTTCGTGTGTTCTCCAATTACCCTCATCTCGTCGAAACCTCCTTTTCTTGTAACCAGTAACTTGCCTGCCTAGGATACTTTTTGTGAGTTCATGTTGGTTCTAATGCATGGTTTCGAACTGACCTTTGTTTCAGTAAAATATCAAGCCAAACCCTTAATCATCTACACAAGCACTAAAACTGAAGAGTCCCTGCTTTCTGCCTTACAACCAAGCGGTATACAACTGAAAACTTGGTTGACTGATGCAAATATTTACTCGAGTCTTTTTAACATTCTGAGGTGACCACAGAAGAAACTGAGGTCCATGAAGTGAAGCTTATTAAAAGCTCTGTATTCAGCTATGAGCAAGCATGGCATAGGTATACAATTCTGCTTAAATCAGTCTTCAATTTTGATTTAGCTGCAAATAATTGGGTTTATTATTGAGCCGTGGGAAAAAAATGGACTCATATTCATGTGTTCGCTTTCGGGAATGAAAGTTTGTCACAAACACATTTGAAAAATTAGTGCAATCAGGCAATAGCTTGTGTTGCCAGAGCTAGTTTATATGCTTGATTTTTTAAAATCAAAGCTGTATTGTAAGTTTCTATCTTGTTCCAATGGTAGCATAACCATTTTCTGAAGTATCTGAGAAAATGCTGTCATGTTACCTTCGTTTTTTATCTCTGAGTTATGCTCTTCCGCGTACTCTATGGTTCAGAGGCTTGGGATTCAAACAGTTCCTTACTGAAGGTCTGAAAATAAGAAAGCATTCACTATTTACTTTGAAAGTTTGCATCTCGTTAGAAATTTCCTATTATATGATCAGATTTCTAGTGTAGGTTAGGTTTAAGTTTAGCAGTGCTTCTATATTCTAGTGGTTCCTAGTTTAAAGGTTTCTTCCTAGTGAAGTTACTTTGCTATATGAATAGTTTGTAGTAGGAGTTGATCTAAAGATCACATCTCACACCATTCTCATTAATAATATATTCTGTTTTACGTTTCAACTCATCTCAAGATTCTCAAACAAGGAATATTTTAGAGGTTCTTATTTATTTAAACCTTAATTCGACGACTTGCCTTGAACTTTGTGGGTTGGGATGGAAATCTATTTATCTTCATTTCGTTTACTTTTCATTGTTTGACTGCAGATATGTCTTCTAAAGAAAACACATTTGTTAGTTTCCTCCAATAATGTTTATCTTTCGAACTTTTGTAGATTGATATACCTTCAAGTAACAGGAATGGATGATGGATTAAACATCAAGGAGAGAGTTTGCTTTGTAAGTTCAAATGCGACAACGGTTTTCTCGATAAATTTGATGAAACTCCTTGTTTAAGTAAAAGAGTGGAATATCATTATTTAAGCTCCAAAACTTCTCTTGTGACATGGATAGGTAGTTGTAAAGTGTCAATGCATTATGACTAGTTTCCCTTTAAATTGTTGAGGAAGAAAAGAATTTCTACTTCCGCCCTCTTTAGTGGCAGTGGTCTCAATTCCCTTCTTTTGCTTAGTTTTGGGTCTTGGAACTCTAACTCACTTCTGAAACTGTATAAGTGACCAAATTGGCACATCTGTTTCAGTGATTTCAGATGTGATCCTTTCAATTTATTGAGTGTGAATTTTCTGGGGCTTTTTGTGAGAAAATTTAGTATCTTCATGTTTTCTTGACAAGCTCACTTTGTTTCTCCGTGCCATTAGATTTTACAATACAAAATGTAGTAGAGCAATCCTAGCTTGAATTTCATTTGCTTACTTATTGAGAACCTTTTCCCGGTTTATCTGTTTTAGATGGGAAGTTTACCACTATTCATCCGGTTTTGTGATTCATGTATCTGCTTTTTTATCCATTCTCATTTACTGCTCAGACTCATGTGCTACTTCAATTTTTTCTGTTTTTTTTGAGAATCTTAGCTGAATTCAATGATGGATATTGGGAGTGATGTTCAAGTTCGTGCAAGTGGAGGCCTTCTAGCGATTTTAGAGAATGAGAGGCTGGTGGATACAGTTGAACAAATGGAAAGGGGGAATGCTTCAATTACCATAGATTGTGTGACAGAAATATCATTGTATCCTCCTTTTGGTCATGGTATATACTTTTCACTTATCATCATACATGTATCAGTTTAAATATGGAGCCTAAGGTATAACCTTACATCCGAACAACAGAAACAAATTTCTAAAACTGGATGCAACAGCTCATGAAGCATTACAAATATTCCAAATAGACAAGCATCCAAGCCATATGGGGATTGGGAGGGCAAAAGAAGGGTAGAAATACATTCTCATCCGTTTGTTATGAAAATATTACCTTCTTATAGAAACACAGCAAATAATGATACTTCTTTAATTTACATGCTTACATTTTTTTCCTTGCTACCCTCTTTTCTCTATTATAACTAATTTCTATATTCTTTTTCTGCAGATTCTCTGTTTTTGGAATGTTTAATAAAGTATCTACACAAGTGCCATTTGTTGTTTGAAGTCCGCATCATCTTTCACTTCATTTGCTTTGCAATGTTTTTATATTTAACTTTTCCTTGTTTCTATCAGTGCCTCACACCACTTGGTAGACGACTCTTGAGGTAAAACTCAGTTCAAATGAAGTAGAGAAGGAACTTGAGGCATCTCTATTAATATAAAATGGTTCTTTTCCTTTGTAACAGAAATTGGTTCCTTAGGCCTATCGTCGACCTTGAAAGTTTGAATGACCGTCTCAGCAATGTATCCTTTTCCTTCAAAAGAGGAGCATTTCGTGTTAAATATTCAAAAAACAAAGCTTTAACCTTTTCTCAGACTTTCTGCCTGAATCATTGGAGTGCAAATTGTATTTCTTAAAGAGTAAGATATCATTCTTTCTTTTGTCTGAGGAGTTGGTGGCCACTTTACGTGAAACATTGAAGTCCGTTAGAGATATTGCTCACGTGCTTAAGGTTTCTTCTCTTGCTCTTTTTGATTTTAACTTCTTTTTTCTCAGTGTCATTCCTCTGTTTTTTATGTTACCTACTTGAAATTTCGGGACTTGGGAGCAACAGTATATGTTCTCTGAACAATTTTTAGGACGTTCAAACCCAGATTTTAGTCAAGTGGCCATAAAAATCCCTAATCAATTCCATTTTGATACGTTGGGGTCTTCTTTTTTTGTTTATGGGCTTCTTGAGGCACAACTGGAATAGCTTTTTTACTTGATGACCTTTATTAATTAGCTTTCTATTGGTTGAAGAAACTCAACTCCCCAAGCTCAGCATGTACAAGTGGTGATTGGACTTCATTTCTGAAGGTAGTCGCACAACTCTCTTATTTTTCCTTTCAGAAGTCTGCTTTTCTTATGCATATGAGAGCTTGTATCCTTCTTTTTTTGCTAGAAAGAACTTGCATCCTTATTCAAGAGGAACTAGTTACAAAAATTATGTTGCACAATTGTCCTCTTGATCAATACCAATCTGCAGTCTCCATTGGCTACATGGCCACAGCCAATATGCCACATAGCAAGATAAGTAGATCGAGTTAATGAAAATGTGTATGCTCTGCATGTTGTCCTTTAAAATGAGACTGGAAGTTAGTGAAAAGTATGACATTGTTCACGTAACATGGTTCTAGGAAGTTTGTAGGATTACTATTATAGGTCACTAGATTGTGAGATATGCCTGGCTGAAAGGCATTTAGTTGATCTAACATAGCATATACCTGGCCTGGGTAATCGTCTTGAGAAGTTCATCTTTCTTTTTGAGATTTTCAGTTGGACTGATGGTTGTAATTTAGTAAATTAGGTCCAAGCTCTAAGGAACTAATGAAGAATATATCAACTTTGATCATTCGTACAGACAATTTGCTCGCTCTTGCACATAAACAAGATATTTGAAGTTGGAATACCGGAGAGTCTTCAGGAGCATGTCAGGTCTTTAAATTTGGATATCCTTGAAAAGGTATTATTTGTTATGGCCCGTCTTTCGTATTGAATTGTTTATACTCAGAGACCTTCAGTCACATGGATTCTCATTTGCTGTTGCCATATTGGAGTGTGATGCATGCTTATATATGCCTCATTTTGTTACAGGCTGCTTCTTGCATTTCAATGGAGCTGGTTTATGTCTATGAACTGGTTAGTCGCCGGTAGCAATTTTTGTTATGACATCTTATAGCACTTAACAGAGAATTCGCAAGGGAACATAAGTCATCCTGCACCCTATATGTCAAAGCAGCTTGAAGCCCTGCATCTTGCGCATACTGATGAAAGGGACACTAGCCTTTCTGTTGATATTTTAACTTGCGATACTATCCTTGAAAAATAGACATTTTATTTAAGTATCTAATTCTCTGTTTCTAATTATCCGACAAATCTAAATAAGAAACGAAAAGGTTATTTAATATTTATGCATTTTGAGCTACATATGTAGGTAATGGGTGTGATTGATGTTAATAGAAGTAAGGAGAAGGGGTATGGAACAATGGTAAAGGAGGGGTTCTGTGATGAGGTCAGTCATCCAAATACAGTTTCTTGTTTTCCATAGTTCTGTAGTCTTATCTCATTAGTTATACCGTTAGGGAAAAGGTTGTTCACTTAACTATTTTTCAATTTTGTCTTTTTCTGCTTTCGTCTATGTGCCTTATGGCCTTATCACTTGCACATGATTATTGTCATTAGGCGAACAAGGTTAAAATCAAATTGCCAGAACCTCATTTGTTTGATTATTTTTACACATTGATGAGATACCTCATTCTCGGATGGATCACATAAAATTGTTTTGCAATTCTTCTTAACTCCTAATGTTTACATTGCTAAATCCATGATTTTAAACAAGAGTTCTTATAGGATGTTACTTCCGTAAGCCTACACGTGTAATCTCAGTTCTCTCCAGATATCTTTTGAGGTGAGTATACTAAAAAAAAGATAAGAACGTATGGATACATAAGTATTACACCATGCAAAGCCACATTGCATAATGAAGCATGCTATGAATCTGCATATCCAGTATGCACAAGCACAACTGGAGCCCAATATGATGAGTGCAGCATGTGTCAATTGTAGCAAAACGTAGATGTTGAACCTTATGTCATACTTCTATATAATAGTCAGCATTTGAGTCTTACTAAACTAGAATTTTAATTTGTAATAATAATGCTTCCGCACAATATGAACGTGTCCGGATATTGTTGATGTCTAGTTGGATGAGCTGAGAACGATATATGATGAGCTGCCGGAGTTTTTAGAAGAGGTATGCATCTGGTTCTTGGCACCATTCAATATTAGATCCTTCGATTGATGCTTATGTTTATAAGGTTGATTTTTAGTACTCCTTGCAGCTGTCATCAATTGAACATGCACGCCTTCCACGCTTGTATCAGGATAAACCTGCTTCAGAAATTGTGTATCTACATCAAATAGGTTGGTAGGCTTTCCATCTATTCCCAAATGTAATATTGTTAACCCGAATTTCCTTTCTTAATGTATATTGAAGCGCTACTCCTGATTGGAATTTGTAGGATACTTGATGTGCATTTTTGAAGAACTTGATGATGCCTCACTAGAACAAGTTCAAGATTTTGAATTTGCAGTAAGTTATGGCTTAACATATGTTAAATCTAATCAAGCATTTAGTTAAAGTGGCTTTGTAAGATTTGTCGTTATCCTTCTAATCATGTGATGCTCCAAATATTATCAATGTCAAAATTAGTTCTCAGATGGAGAGGGAGATATCAAGAAATTCTTTTACCATACGTGCAAGACAAGAGAGCTGGACGACCTTATTGGGGATATTTATCACAAAATTCTAGGTATGTTGGATATAACAATTCCCTCCTTCTGCCAAAGTCTATTTCTGAAACTTATGGTTGTGGAATCTCTGGGGACCACAGGAAAATGGTCTTGTTAAACTATTTCTTTGTTTTTTAATGCTATGTTGAAGATATGGAGAGAGCCATTATTAGGGACTTGGTGTCTCATGTTCTTGTATTCTCGAGTCATCTTATCAAGGCAGTGAATTTTGCAGCAGAGCTTGATTGGTAAGAATCATTCAATCATAAAATAACTAAAATTACATGTGTTTCCTTCTCCCTTAATTTTGATTTTCTTAACCATCCTTAAATATGTCTTTGTTTGATGCCCATGTTGTCAACGTTATTATGACAGCTTTTTGTCCTTGGCGCTAGTAGCTCGCCAGAACAATTATGTTCGTCCAACTTTAACTGAAGAAAGTGTGATTGATATACGAAATGGAAGGTATTACGTTGATTTCACTCATTTGGGTTATATATGTATCCTGGGGTTGTTCTTAATGGTTGCTTTTGCATTGAGTTATGCAGTTAGTAACAAGTTCTTCAATTTTACTCTAGGCATGTTCTGCAGGAAATGACTGTTGATACATTTGTCCCCAATGATACCAAAATCCACAAAAATGGTAATTGTGTGTGAAAATTAAAAACTTAGTCTTACCTGAATTTCAGCAAATACTGAAGCAGACACTTACGCCGTTCTGAACCATTGGCAAAAATACATGAAAATATATTTTTGTTCCAGTTTACCACTGAACGGACCATGTTTGAAATATAAGATATTTCTTTTCTTTTTCCAGGAAGGATCCATATAATTACTGGTCCAAACTATTCAGGGAAGAGCATCTACATAAAACAAGTAATTTATGCTCTATATTCTTAAATCAGATGTGTGTTCCCTACATTCTATCGTATTAGTCTCTTTGCTTATAGGCACACTTTACATACAGCGATTCATTTTTTTCATTAGGCGGAGTGAAATAGTACTTTCAATTTGCTTGATACTTATTCCAAGTAAGGCAACTAAATAAAGAAAATATAATTGAGTTTCTGAGAGCAACCGTTCTTCAGGTCGCATTGATCGTCTTCTTGTCTCACATTGGAAGTTATGTACCTGCAGAGACTGCTACTGTGTGCTTGACAGATAGGTTTGTACTCTCAAATACATCACGTATTTTCTTATTGGATCTCTCTTAAGAGGAACCAGATTACCTAAGTAATTTGTGAAAATAGGATATTTTGCGCTGTGGGAAGCAAGCTCATGACTGCCGAACAATCGACTTTCACGATTGATCTGCATCAAGTAGGACTGATGCTCAGGTATTCCTCTAAGAAACTGTGTACATTTAGCTTGCAAGGAGCCGACACATTGTTAATCTGTTCTCCTATTGGTTTGCTGCTATGAGCGCCATGGATCCCAGAACCTGCACCCAGTGTTTGAGTAGTGGTCGAAAACTTTTTAACCAGGAAAAGTTGTAGAAGTTTAACTGTGATTGGATGGTGTATCACTGTTGAATTCCTGCCTATTTTCTGATCGGACTAAATGCTTCATAAAAATATAGTTTTTGCGAGGAAATCAGCCTCAAGGACCCTTATGTTTGTTTACTCATTGTGGAGACATGTATAGGCAGGCAACAAGTCGATCTTTGTGTTTGTTGGATGAATTTGGTAAAGGCACTCTTACTGAAGGTTTGTATCTTTCAGCTGCTTTTTTTTCCTGACTTCATCACACATAACACTAAATTGCAGCTACTAATTTGTTTAAATTACTCATGTCAGATGGTATTGGTCTCCTTGGTGGAACTATCAATCATTTCGCAACTTCCAACGACTCTCCAAAGGTTTGACAACTTAATCATGTTAAAATTTGTCTCTCAGGCTTTGATGTCAACAGTTAATAGTTTATGCCAAGATTTAACCCACTTTTTATTTTTCAAACCACAAATGCTTAAAAAGATAACCAACTTGAGGTTCTTGCAATATCGATGTGCTTCTTTGTTTTATTTATTCAGAAATTTTAAACAATAGTTGGGTTCAATCTAACATGAAATTGATTTATGTGATCTACATAAGATGAATAAAGGCTTTTACATAGATTTATGATAAATATCACAGTTTATCAAGTATCAGGGGTTCTTAAGTAAACAAGAATAAGTGCAGAGCGATGCTCATATTTTTTGTTGGATTTATGGGTCACGTGATGAAACAAAGATTTCCATCTCGACCATAAAGAGACCCTTCCAGCTCTTTGATCATCTGCATCAATGCATGAGTCATAGGAGGAAGTGCGACGGATGTGAAAGAAATTATATATATAAAAACGCGGTGGACACAATAGGATTATTAGAATAAGTGCCTACGGAAACGTGAAATGTCTTATGTGGCATATTCAAAGCCCTGGTAAAGTGGGTGGAGATGGATGTCAGTTGCTGCTTATGATGTAGCTTCGTTCAGTGATTGTAAAAGTAGTATGAAATTTGAACTTCTGAGAACAAGAGTCTTAATGTCTGATGATTTGCAGGTTCTCGTGTGCACACACTTAACTGAGATATTTAGTGAGAGTTGCTTATTGACGGTTGGTAGATTTTATTCTCAGTTATATTACATTCCACCTTAATCTACGATGAGAGAATGACAAGTTTGTAGTTGGCTCTTTCCAGTCAGAGAAAATCAAGTTTTACACAATGAGTGTGCTGAGACCTGACAACAGCAGCTGTACAGACGTTGAAGACATTGTTTTTCTGTATAGGTAAATGGTTCTTTTCCTCTAGTCCATACTAGCTAAAATAAATATGCGATAAGCCGATTCCAACAGTAGGCATTATGCATCCAAGGCATGGAGCTGTACCATGCTTATTATAGACGCTACTACACAAGACGAAATATGCATGATACAATCTGGGAGATTTCCTGTAGGACATGCATGATATTGGTTTTTTAACGATTAGCTAGAACGTACTGTCCAGCTGAGTTTCAACCTCATGCCGTTGGTGTCAACACAGGAAGACTTCAAACCCATACTTGTAGGATCTGTACCTAAAAGAGTTTAACGCCATACTTGTTGACTGACTTCCAAACTGGGTACCTGGTGTTCCTTCTTGTTTTCTTACTTTGAATTGAAAATGTTGCTGAAATCTCGTTTGTTGACAGGCTTATTCCTGGACATGCCCTTCTGAGCTATGGTTAGTTTATCTTTGTTTTTCTCTCTAGAATTTGTTTGAAATACGCCGCATATTCAGGCTACAAGTCACCAACCATTTACATTACATATATATTGCAGGTTTGCATTGTGCGCTACTTGCCGGTATGTCTAAATTCAGTCCAATTTAAAAATGTTTTTAACTTACCTTTTTCTTTTTTAAACAGAACTCTTCTGCTATTATGGAGTTGGCAGTTTTTTTGTTTGTTCCGGTGCAGAAGAGTCTCTCTAGGTTTAGATACAACATTCTTACAGACCAAATCAAGAGCACCCAACAATAAATTTGAAAAATATAACCCTTCACGAATGTGTTTTATAATTAACCACGGCCACAGGGTACCATCTTTCTACTGAAATTATAAATGCTGACTGGTGATTATGAATCATAATTTTCATTAAGGTATTCCTGAAGAGGTTTTCAAGAGAGCAGCATGTGTACTAGAAGCCGTTAGAAGTAATAATCAAGTTGAGCGATTGTCTGATGAGAAAATACTGGCAAGAGATCAGCAATACAAGGTACTAGGGTGGAGTTAAACAACCCTATTGAAACATAAAGCCTTAGTCCTCTCTAACGAAGTTTGAGCGAATTTTCTGTTTGCAGGGTGCAGTAGATAAGTTGTTAGCTTTCGATGTTCTAAAGGGTGATCTAAACCAATTTTTCCAAGATATTTTCTCTCAAGAACCTGGAAAGGCGTGATAGCTGGTTCCCTCTTTTCAACTAAACTGAATAGGTAAGTTGTTCAAAGTTTTGTTTAATATTCTGTGGGAGCTATAGGTCTTCTACTCGAACATGTACAGTCTAAAACTAATTGATAAGGTAAATGCAATTGCCAGCTCTGCATAACCTTGAATAATTAGAGGACTCCATACACAAACGTTAGTTTGCAATCTGTACAAGCTTTATCTTCTCAAAATCAATATTTTTTCCTACAGCCTTGCAGTTTAATGCATACATTTCTACTGTGATAGAGCCCTAATTGTTCCATATAAAACGATTTGAGAACAGGTTGTTCTTGATCTGCACTCCTTGAACTTGGCCCAGTTGACTAATTTTCTTTTGATCGTCAGAACATAACGTTTTTTGCAACTTTGTTTTTCTTCTTGACAATCTGGCGCATGAATAGGCTCTGAAACCTGAGTAATCCTTATTGACTCCAATCTTCTTACCGACCAGCTTATTAATCCTTTTCCACTAGTTGTCTTTTCACAACTTTCTGACAAATCTAAACTTTAACCTAACTGATGCTTTATGCCCCTTTATTATTTGGCCAGGGCGTCATCGAACCAAATTATTTCTAGCACTGTGTAGCTCATATCGCAACCAGTTGCCTTACATTGATGGGAAACATGTACTGCTGCGAACCATCAAAAATGGTGTCTCCAAAGATGCGTGCAGCTGCTTCTGTTGGATGGTAGAAGTCCCAAAATATATGATCGTCTCTGTTGTTGCAGTATTTGGCAACTGGTAGGCAAGGAACCCTAGCATTCAGGTTTCCCAGTCCACAACAAGCAGATTTAACCTCTTTAAACCCTGTAAACAATAAAATCTCAGAGAGATGAGAAAAGATTCATTCCCTTTCCAACATGATTACTAAGAGTTAGGGAGGTAATGAGGGAGCAGCCATAGGCACATGCTGATACTTCGCTAAGTTACATGTACCGTAGCTATCTGGTTTTTGGATGAAGTCGAGCAAGAGGCTGTAAGAATCGAGAAAAGCATAGTTGATTATTAGCTCAGACTTCATGCTTTGCAAGATTGACTTAATACCCTCGTTGTATTGAAGAGACCAGTGATTCGTTTCCTCATAACAACCCCCTGTATTGTTCTGGTACCTCTGTGCTGGAGAGCAACCTATAGCTCCAGCTCCAATCACAACAAACTTACGTGCACCAAGATTGTATATCCGCTGTTCAAATGAGATTTTGATGAATATTGATTAATCAATGAAATATAAACTTGTCTTTCTTTTCTTTTGTTATCAACGTATTATTTGAACGATTCAATACATTGTGTTACTGATCAAGAGAAAATAAGTTGGACGGTTGATACCTTTAACTGGTCTTTCAGGGTGGCAACCATTAAATCTGTGAACTGTTGAGGAGTGTACTGCTTGCGTAGGTCTGACCCAGATTTGAAGTAATTTATGAGGTCGTTGCTTCCGATCACGATTGCAAAGAGTGATTTTGCAAAGTGTTTCTGCATTTCATTGCTTCCTAACTGCTGAACCAACTGGCCGTATACTGTTGAGTAGTTCTCTATTTGCTTGTTGAGTGAAATGACCCCCTGTATAACAAATATCAAGCGGGGATAGCTCAGTTGGGAGAGCGTCAGAATGAAGATATGAAGGTCTTGGATCCACGTTCACCGCATAACATATTAATAATTTATTTTCATTTTCATTTTGTTTTTTTTTAATAAAAAAGAATCATTCATTTTAATTTTTCTTTTCTTTTCTTATTTACTCTCTGAATATTTACATACCGAGTGTTTGTTAGTGCTATCCAAGATTCCAGCTCCTCCGGAGGCAAAGCTAACCCCACCCAAGAACGCCTTAGAGTTAGAGGAGGGGGCAATCGAGAGGTACGGCAGGAGAGGGGTCGTAAATCCTAGCTTCTCGGCTATAAAAGCAAAATAAACTGTAAATTTGTATTTTTCTTTCGAACAATTAGAAACTTCTTGACTAAAAATTTCTTCCAAAAACACCGAAAATATCCGTTCATTTTTGGTTGGTCATTTCTCAACAAAAAGGTTCACCCTTCTGACACCAATTTATATCTACATTCGAAACACATAAAAGTTCATCGAATCAACTCAAAACGGTTAAAATTTCCAAAGTTCAGATAATCAAGAACAGGAAAAATGAGTTCATGATTTAGTACTGTTACAAAAAAGAAAAATAATCATCCTCAAAATTCTTCGTAGTAACAACCATGGTTGAAAATGAAACTTGAGAAATTTTAGCAAAGCCAACGCAATTAATATAAAAAGTGCATATATCTACCCAAAAAGTCTGCTGAATTCTTTCCATTACTGAACCTTCCAGTAGCTTTTCCTCCCGGATAGTCGACACCGTTATGAGGGAAATTGGCCTTGATAATACTCAGTTTTATGTGATTATTGTTTCCTACGTCTGCCAGAGAGTCCCCGAAGGAAAAAGCTGCTGGAACCATTTGACCATCTGAACAACTGAATGGAAATACTAAGAACAATGAAAAGAGTAGACTCAGAAAATTATCAGCCATTAAAGCTCTAGGACCTCCCATCTCTCTCACACACACACTATTATACTTCGTTAGGCAGACAGATATTAGTTTATATAGGTAGAGAATTGACACTGAAGAATAGACAACTAAAAATCGTCACTAACTGGTCGATAAACACGTGTACAGGTGGAGAAGAAATAAGCCATAACTATATAAGTTTATATGATCGACAACCATAAACTTTGTAGCCTTTATATATCCCGATCTGGCTTTTGTAATAAGTGATGGTCAATATTATGGTCGCGGGTTATTACTAAACCAAATACAATACCTAGTGTATTAGTAGCTAACTTAATAAGTGGGATTATTGAACTGTCGGTGTTAGCAATCATGCATGGACGAGCAAACTCCCAAATTATTCATGTACAAGTAAACTGAAAAAGAACGGAATTTCCAGCTAAGTGAGTAGATGTGAGTGAGAATTTTGTATAGGGGAAAGCATCTTTAGTGGTGGTGGGGTTATGGGAGTGTTGTGGCCTGTGGGGGTGTGAGGTGAGGGATGATTCTCCCAATCTGGCATAGAGAGGACAAGGTCTTTTTGTAAGGTTGCCAAAGGTATCATGGGGTTAACGCGCTAACAAATTAAATCTTTCACTTTCACTTGCACTACCACAAGCTAAATAGTCCATTTTTCTTTTAAGTTCACATTCCTAGCTTTACAAAGTGACATTTAAGTGATTTTTTTCCCTGGGTTCCCTTGATCTTCTTATCTGTTTTACAAAGAGCTTTTCTTTAAAGTGGATTGCAACCCACTGACCACATAAGCTTGAGACTTTTTTCTTTTTGAGTCAGTTCGTGTTCATATTAGGAACTACATTTTTTAATCCCTCTTTCGTGAGTTTGTTTATGTGTACTGGCTTTGTGGATTTTGTGTTGGAGTTAGCACAGAAATATGCTTTGGCTCATAATAACGATACCTGATGAGAGCTTCAAAGGCTTTCTTCCTCTTCTGCTTGCAATCAAATAGAGGGCATTGTTTTCTTTTCCTCGTGAAAATTCACCCCAAATGCATTACACTGCATATTTTGAGACAGCTTGGATCGCAGGAATTTGATGATTTATCCTGCTTTTAAAGGATTAGTTGCCCTTAGTTTCACGTTTAAGTATAGCTATAAATTTGTTCTATCACAAACGAGAAGGAGTGGCAAAATCTTGTGACGTGCTTCTTTTTAGAATATTATTTTACCAAAATTCTCCGAAATTCGTAACACCGTGATTGTCACAATAATAACTAGGAATGCAAGTGGTACGGTTTCACATGGTAACAGAACCAAAATCATAAGGATCTATAGGATTTTAAAATCGCTGGAATCGAGTTTGGTTCAGATCCAAACCAAAGTCTAATGGTTCGGTTTTATGGTTCGAAATCCTAAAATTAAAAATTATACAACTAAAGTTAATAATATACAATATTAAACATAACCCGATCCATAATGATATGTCATCAATAGCTAAATAAAAACACCAAATTTAAAAAATCCCAAAAAAGTTTTAAGTTTGTGAAATTCAGACAAAAATGAAGAATAAGAAGAACATATATACCTAAGTATCAACGATTCCTCCTACTAATTATTGATTTTCATCAAAATTAATTTAAAATTTGAAAATAAACTTTGTTTATGTCCTTACTTGTTTTTGGATTTAGGAGAAATAAAAAAAGAGAAAAGGTGGTATTACCGTGTTGGTGGTGGTTTAAAAAGAAACACATTATCAGCACACTTTGATCATTTAGTAGTTCATTATGATCATTTAAAACAAAATAAAAAGACATAATCAATTGGTTTTATTCGTTTTTGCAGAAACTAAACCCTAATTTTTTTTTTCTAAATGTTTTTTGTTATTTGGTAGATACTCTCCATTAACTTAAGTTATTTTGTTAGATCAAATCAACATAACTGTTCCTAGGAATTTGAATGTTCTTTAGATTAACATAAGGTAATATGGTGTTTTTTACTTATGGTAATGCATCCACATATTTGCTTTTTGTTAAAGAAACTATATAAACTACTTCTGCCAAATTATCTCAAGAAGCAAGCCATCCACAATACAATTCTTCAATGTGCCGAAGAAGAATGGAAACACTGCAAGAGTATTACTCAAAGACAACACCGTTTGTGTAGTACCAAAGAAGACCACACCAACTAGTAAATTTCTTCATGAAAATATTAAAATCTTCTACATTTAAGAAATTCGTTCGTCGAAATTTAAAAATCCTGACTCAAAGATTTGAAAGCCAAGATCTGATTTAAGTACTTATCAGGGAGAACGTAATCATTAAAGGTGCATTTAGTGGACTTATCACATTGTAGTCTTTTTTATTTGTTGAGGTTTTGTGCCACAAGATTTTCCTCGCCAAGGTTTTAACGAGACAAAATATATGTGTCCATCAATGTTTTAAGTCTATATACGCTCGTGCAGATTTTGCTCTTTTGAGTTTTCTTAATATGTTCGTAATGACTTAGACGCAGTGGTCATCATTGGGATTGGTATAAACCTAAGTTTATTACTAAGATCACCTTGAATATAACATTAGGGTTTCCACATACCTGGGCGATAAGCCTTCTATAGCCTATAAATGGAGGTTTAATCTCGTCTAACTTTACGCTCATTAATAAAAATTCTTTTTCTGCTTTTCTCTACTATGTGTCTCCTTCTCTATTTATGACGAATGAGATAGTTTAATCTAAGAGAAGACTAAAACTTTGATTCCATGAGTAATCTCTTTCTCCTTTTTATTTTTTTTTGCAGAATTTTTTTTGGTCAAATTCTAATTAACTAAAGAACCCATTGGAATATATAGCTAGTAGTAATAATAAAATATATCCATTGTTTCCAGATTGATATATTGTAGATTTTCACCACACTTACACCCACCACCTTTATATCCCCTTCACCACCTTTACACCTTTTTATTTATTTTGTAACCTCCACTACAAGTATATCTTTGATGGCTAGTAATGGTTGCATGCCATTAGCCCCGTCCTTAATGTCGATAAACGTTCATAACTTTGTTGTATGAGTATGACCTATATATAGAGGTCCTTATATATAAAATTATATTACACACCAATAACAGTAATAAAAAGGTTTTTCCATTCTCTTATTTAATTGCTTATTGTTTAATGTCTTCTAGATTTCTATAAACATGTTACCAGCATGAAGCCTCTTTCACAATGAAGTGCTAGGATTTATTATTTCCATTATATATTTTCTCGATATAGATACATCTCCTAATAAGACCATTTGGAAAATTCAAGATAATCAATTTGTTTTAGAAAGTGATCGTTGTCTTACTTTTATAGAGTTGATTGTTTTTATTTTATCACATTTTATTACAAAATTAGAGTTTTTATTTGATCACAAATTATTATTTTTTATTTGGAAGAAATCTTGACCATGATAATATATCTATATTGAAGATATTAGTTACTTATGCCGGTATATATTAATATGTATATGTATGCATTATTGTTATGGTAACGGTTACACTTATTCACTCATTTTAAAACTCCCACATGCATAATCGTACACATATATAAATTTTTACGGGTGATCATCATATATATGAGAGTGATTAGATACGTGAGTACTACCAATTTTTGATTAATCTAATCAGAAACTGTGAGGTGCAATATATTTCTTAAAAAATACAGAAAAAAAGAGATATATCGCACACTTGAAATAAATATCCAATGTGCTTATACTAATTATAAAGATAAAAGATTTATCGAAAAAAGCAAAATGACATAGATATTTGTTGACAAGGAAACAACGAACCAGTAGAAAAACCTCGAAACCTAATCAAGAATGAGTACAAAAGATTGCACTTGGCTACTTCTTCTCATTAATGTAACTCACAACGGTTTCCAGTCTAGTTATCCCGTTCTAGCAATATCCATGTGCATACCAACGCATATATATCGCCTTATACACGTCTGTTTGTACCTAGGTGTTGCTCATAAGTCCGCCGAGAAGACTAAAATCCCATTATGGTCTCCAAGTAAACCAATGTGCCCAACCAGATGCTTCCAACCTCCAAGTGTTCTAAATTCTTCTTACCAGGATGTTTTCGTTACCAAAGGTTTCCCATGTTAACGGTAATCCCTAAACTCTTAGATTCTTAATATAAAATATTATAAATTAAGGCTCTTATGCTCAAACACAATACATACATATGAAGCTCCTTGATTCTTTATCTTCAGGATTTACTGGCGTCCCTTACTTGTTGATGGTGGATTTTTTACAAGGGTGAAATATCATAAAATCGCCATTTGCCCAGCAGCATAAACGTAAAAATATTTGCATATATTTCTGATCTTGAATCAAAAACAGTAGTCATGTACTACTACCAATACTCTGCAAGAGAATTAAGAATACAATCTTTACAAATAGCTACATGTGCTTTGGACTGATCTTGTAGCCTCTTTAAATATATAAATATTTATGCAATATTTTGAACTAGTCTCAAGTCGCAGAACGTCCACGGCTGAATTCCTTGAAATTGTTCTGTATATGCGTCTACATTCAAATTCTTATTTTAATAATATCAATCTATTATTTATACACAACGAAACAACATCGAAATACGAGTAACGAAACAAAACATCGTTATTCGAAGTCGTGGTATTAATCAAACATAGTTCCTTGCAGACGCGTCCCTGCTCCAATACGATTCCTCTTGGAAGCTTTACTACTAAAGCTTCGTTCCTTGAGAATGCATCATTTCCCTATCCATGTCTCTCTTGGATGCATCGTTGGTCCAGCTGCGTCCCTCTTGGACGCGTCACTAACCTAGTACCGATCCTCGAGTATGCGTCACTATTCGAGGATAGTCTCTCGGGGACACAAAACCTCCCAAGTAAATTCCCCTGAGGATGTGCCACTATTAAAAGAATAGTCCCTGAGAACCCGCTTCATGCCGCTGGCCTAATACCGGGCCATCCTATCCAAAATGCTAGTACAAAGCTAGCGCTAACCACTTTTATAGCGTTGGCCTAGTTCCATAGCCAGCTAGACCAAGCCTAGCTCCAACAAACTCACGGCGCTGGCCTAGTACCAACACCATCCCTAGCATATCCTCAAGGGGCATGGCGCCAATGCTTAGTCCTTCAGAGCATGGCACCAATATTTTGATCGGTCTTTGAGAACTTCTGTATAATCTCGTATTCGAGCACTTCCAAATTTGTGTCGTTTACAAGTCTTGTCATTTTTAATCTTGCGCACGACTACTAGACTCACCATTTACACTAGACTTAACATTGATCAGCCTACTTAACCACTTAGAGAACTGATCAACTTGCCTCACTAATTTAGCAGGTTATTGTCCCGACTTAAACCAAAATAGTTGTAATCTATGACTTCACTATTTTCTACAAGATATCAAATACATCACATGGGGGATTCTCATTGGGGTATTGGTTTGGTTGTTTACAACAACATGCGGTGTGGAATCACATCCACAATAAGAAGGTAATGAGTAGTTGGACGGTTAACAACAGTTGAAAAGATGAGGAAGTAGTGGTCATACAGTCTTCCTGACATAAAATAGATGATTCCACCATAATCTCCACGATCATCACTTCTCCATCTCTTCACAACTTCCACAACTTACGAGAAATCAGCATGTTCATTACAAGACTATAAATAGATGATTTCATTTGTTGAAAGGCAGAATAGATTTATCTAAGAGATAATCATATTTACAGTCATAAATATAACCTTCACTATAGTTCAATAACTACATACTACAAATTCATCGCACGATGATTTCTCAACCTTTTCTGCTTCCCTCTCATAAGATCAACCCATCATCTCCACATTTATGACCGAAGCAAGACGTGAATGACCATTTATTGGTTTAGGCTCATTTTCTACGATCTTGATTTCTCGAACCTAAGGGAAAGTACTATTTATAGTAGATTTGTTTTTTTGCCATAAAACACTACTCTAAGGTTTTGTTAGATGAACTGAAACTATCTTAAAGTATTCCTATCTTTGTAAGTTCAACTAAGTTAATATCGCTCCCTAAAGGATATGTTTAGTTGTACTAATATTATTATAGGTGCTTCTTAATCCCCACAAGAGAATTTTTTTCTTCCTTGCCCGTCTAAGAACGAACTAGATATGAAGGACTCAACCAGTGCAAAACTACTAACCATAGAGTATAAGATGAATTATAGAGATGCATAAAATTATTTTATATAGTGATGCATAGACCAGGCTATCATAAATATCAAGCTAAGTCATTTAAAATATAACTACTGCCTTGATTCTCAAGTCGCACTGAACTTAAGCAAGTTAAACGAACCCGCTTTCTTCTTTATAAACTCTATGACACATAAATTTTGATAGCCAAATAATAATATTAATAATAAAGAAGGGAAAGAAACATATATCAATATCATCTAACCGAAGAGAGGATCACATTGTCTTTAAAACACATTTCACCCACTAAATTTATGCTAAAACAGTTTAATGATAACGGTTTCCCAGAACATATTTCAAATTAACACTATATCACTCGAATACTTCGGAAACGCGAACGTAAAATAAATTACGTACTCTCTGATTTCTAAATGCTAACGGTGAAACTTCCAGTGAGTAAAAAACAAAGGAAAAGGGTTTTATGCCTGTTTTTGCATCTTTTTATTTAGGAACATACACTTATATCAAAAGGTTGTGGGTTGAAATGTTTAAAATTCGATCGTTGGATTGAGCATGTTTTCTGTTAATGTGGAGACATAATAATTTAAGACCTCTGGATTGAGTCTCATAACTGATTTCCCATTTAAAACTTATCATTTATAACCAATAGTTGGTGTCACTAGTTTCTAGATTGCCCTCATTTTAGTTGCCACTGAACAACTAACAACCACCTTTTTTTGATCAATAATTATTGAATGACCTTATAGAAGAACAAAATAACCTTTAGAAAAGATAAAAATTATAAACATATTGAATCAAGATATAGGTCCCGAAACTATCAAGAAGATAGTTCTACCTATGCTTAAAGAATCCCTAAAGTTACGATCTTCAAAGTCATACCTTAGTTTTCGAAAAATCTTCGATACTGGAGGACAAACTTTACAACAGGATACACGACATGTAAGGGATTAATTTTATGTATCACTAATGTCACTAATATATAATAATCAATTAAGGCTAGGTTTATTTAGATGTAAACAATGATTGCAACCCAAGTTGTTGGTTCTTTCCAAAGACACAAAGATTATTATTTTCTTTTATTTTAGAGCTTGACTTGTATCGAGGTTTTTTTTTCTATTGTTTGAAGTATTAGACATATTTAACTTCGAGTAAATTCCATAAGATAATTATAATTCCAAAGATAACTTCAAACTTCCAAAGTTTGACAATATGTATAGTAGTGGCAACTGACTAAATAAAGATCCAGAAATTGCATGTTCACAAGTAAGATCAATTTTTGTAAGGAATTTATAAAGTTCGTCGTACATAAAAATATTAAAAATAGTAAACATAAGCATGTGAAATGTTTTTCTTGAAAACAAAAAAGAAAGAATAAACTAAAACCAAGTTATTGGGTCGGACCATTATATTAGGTTCACGAACTTACAATTGAGGTTCATACACAATAAAAGAGGCATCAGGAGAAATTACATCTATACTAGGTTCGCGAACTCATTATATTAAGTTTGTAAGCTCAAGTAAGAAAAATACTACAGGAGAAATCCTAATAACTTGGGTTCCCGAACTTACGTTATGAAAAGTCACCGGAGAACTCGCCTTAAGCTAGGTTCACGAACTCATTATAGGAAAAGTCATTAGTTGTGACTTTCTAAACTTTAGGTTCAGGAACTCAAATTATGAGTATGCGAACTTAACAAGCGAATTTTTTTATCAATAGTGAACTACATGACTTAAGTTTGTAACTCAAAATATGAGTTTGCTAACTCAAACTTTCATATCTCACGGAATTTTCTCTTTTGATCCTTGTGTTCGAATCTAATCAAACGTATCTTGGATTACAAAACTCCACAAAACTATGAAAATTATTAGTTTATACTAATTAATAATTTTTATTTTTATTCATTCGTTACTAAAGTCTTGACTTTGCTACGAAAAATGGATAGATAGAAGGGAAAAGAATCTGAAAGGAAAATCGATATTTGTTACTAACCTTTGGTGAAGTTATTCAAAATGATATCTTCGTGTGATCTTCAGTCTTTAAAAGTAACTTGGATGATCCTAAGACTCTACTAGTTAATCTAATCCAGTCCGGAGCTTGTCTTTAGTAGGCTATAACCCAATAAATAGTTTTGGCATCCAAATTTAACAACAGACTTGACATACCAACGTCTGTGGGTTCAACTAAGAGAGTTTACATGATGGTTTTCAAGAAAAACAAGTATATCATAAACATGAAACAAATATAAAAAAAGATGCAACACACAAATAAATTGCAAAGTGAAAGAGTGATCTACAATGATAATACTCAAATCAGGTACATTTGGATTTGGGAATTATTGGTGCTTAAAATTATAATTCAACCATTTTAATTGATTTTCTTCTTGGAAAAGTGATGCTCTTATGGGTGGTGAGTGATTTTCCCAAAAACTCTTCATGTGTAGTGAGACACCCGATAATCATATATCAATTTTTTTGTTGAAGAAAAACTTGATCTTGTCTGTCAAGTTGCCGATATACTTGTATCCAAGATAACGAATCACGAACAAACCTGTAGAAAGAACACTATAAAAACACATACAAGAATCCCGATGACATCGATGAATTTTTTTTAAGAAGATAAAATAATTTATAGTTTAAAATAAACTTTACAAAATATTATTAGAAACAAATAATCTTTACTCAGAGTTAAAGGAAGCAAGGCGAACAATAGTGATGGTTTTTTTCTAGGTTTCCGAAAAGGGGAAATAAAAGAGTTAAAATGTTAATGCACATCTGTATTTACATTCCAGGATTATAAACCCAAAACCTTCAAAACCACATAAGCATTACTACAATGACGACTTAGTAGGGTCCCTCCGACGACATACAAGGTTAAAATTAACACTGACGGAGCAGCAAGAGGACACTCGGGTCATACTGGGGTCGGTTTCATCTGTAGAGATTCCATGACAAAGACCATTACAGCTTTAACACACCCTTTGTGGATCACCATTATACTGTTGGTTAAAACATGGGCCATGCTAATGGCGACAAGAACGACGACGGATAAACGATGTACTAAAGTGTACTTCGAAACAGACTAAAACAAACTTGGTTCGTTTCATTAAAACGGAAAATGAAGCGCCTTGTTATATCTCTTGTATGATAAAGAAAATAAAGCAACAGATGAAACAAATACCCCCACATTCTAATTAAAAAAAACTATAGTGAAGGCAGTCAGACGTCAGATGGATTGGCAAACCATGCTGCACACAGAAGTCAGACATGTTCTTTTTAGACTACCATATGAAATCATAAAATACCTTCATTTTTAAACAAAATTGTATTAAACGAGTCTATGAATACAATATACCCTTATAATTCCTCCATATTTTAATAAATTTATTTTAGGCTTAAAAAAAATTAGGTGAGAACCCTTGCTTTTCAGAGTTATATAAATTTATTTATTTATTTTACTCAAAAGAGTGATATAAATATTTTTTTACAGTTATATAAAAATGAACAATATTTGGGTACCAAAAAGGTAACATGTTATTGGTCTTTCTTTTATATACCCTCAAAAATCCTTTTTTGGTTGCAAAAGTAGTTAGGAATTAGTTAATGATTTTTCTTTAAAATAGGTAAAATCTTTTATACATCCACCCCCTCCTAAAATAAACCTGATTTAATTATGGACAAACCAAATGGGGTTGATAAATAAGATAAAATAAGGTCATTATAAAGTAAATTCAAAAACCCCATTACCTAAATTTTGTATAACAGCAAAACTGCCCCTTTTTAAATAGGGATAATTTTATTTAATTAAGGCTAGTCTTATTTAATCAGGGATTAACAATTATTATTTTTTAGTTTTTCTTTTATTATTATTATTTTTTACTTAAATTTACTTAAGAAGTCGTCAAGATACTGAATTACAACCATAACGACTTTTCATTAAGTCAATAATATTGAATATTTTTATAAAAAGTTATCATGGTATATAAATTAACTGTGATAACTTTTCATGATTGATTTTTGTTTTAAAATTTAAAAGAGTCATGATGGTTAATATTTAAAATGATGACGGTTGTGATGAGAAATTATACAAGTTCAATTCTACAATATTTTAAAATCGGCCAGAATCGTCATGGTTAAAAATTAAGACTATGACGACTGATACACATTTTTTATGTCTAAATTGTTCCCAGTTTAATATTTTGTTGGTACTCAATTTTGTACTTATCATAGGTTTTTATGTCTTTGTAGGTATTTTTGGAAAATAAATATTTGTGAAAAAATTGGCTCAAAAGTTGATAAAGGTACCCAGAAAAACTATTAAAAGGCACCCACCAAGTGGATTAGGGGCACCCCTTCCTTTTAAATTCTAATTCCAAAAATGGCGGGAAAGCTACCTTACGTGAGCAAGAGTTATCTGAGTTGGTGGAGAGCGAGATTTTTAGGATTAAAATAGTTGTTTCGATATCTCAGAAAAAAGACTCAACCAAAACAAGTTGAAACACGTCAACGGGAAGAGTTTATTGCCGGAAAAAAATGGTTTAAAGTCGTGTTTGAACCGGAAAAGAAAATCTTCTCTGTTTCGGATTCATACGAGATTTAAGAGTTGTTTTGAGTCCTTATCTAATTTGTAAGAGTTGTTAGGGTTGGTGGAGCCTATATAAAGCAAAGAGAAAGGAGAAAAACGCATGGGGGAGGCTCGGGAAGAAAACAAAAGAAAATTGTTTATGCTGCTGAAGATGTGAAGATCAGGGAATAGGCGACGTTTTCTTCAACCCATATGCAACGGATATCTTCGTCTTTGTAACATTTATCTTCAACTGTAAAGATTTCTTCAACCCATCTGCAACGGATATCTTCAAAACAACAACGTTTATCTTTAGCGGAAACACTTCCTTCTGTAACAGTGAAAACAATGGTCTACAACGCAGTTACACCGTTGCGAACCATCTGTGTTATTATTTTTCATCTTTCAAACACTTTTTGAGCTATTTATCAATATTTTGAGTGTGTCTTAAGCAAGATGAGCTAAACCCCATCACTGAGGCAAGGATGAAGCCATTTTTCCATGATTAATTGGTAACTTTTAATAATTCTTTTATGACTTTTTATTATTTATTTTTAATTGAAATTATGAATTTTTTTAATTGATTGTGATTTTATTTGATGGTTTATGCCGGGACCTAGAGCTTTTGATGAGCCATGCTTGTGATTTACAATTGATTTTTTAAAAATCTACCTTTGACAAAAATTAGAGTCACTTATTTGAGCTATAATTGTTTAGAATTATTATTTTTGGAACCAATTAAAAGTGGTTAATGGTGAAATGCATAATCTCGGTATTTGTGAATATTATTGTCATCTTTTGTGTATATTTTCTAGTTTAAAATCAGTTTTTAAATCTAAAATCAATCTTCACAAGTTCGAGAGTTTGAAACCTATTTTATCACTTTTCTAAAACGATCAACGACACACAATTACATACCAATTTTCAAGTAGAGTCATCACGGTTTAAAATATGGACAAAAACAATTTTCATAATGCAATAAATAATGAAAAACAACATCAAAGTCTTCAAGATACTGAGTATCGACCATGATGATTTTTTAAGATCTTGAAAATTCAACATGGTCGATAAATTTAAACCAAGACGACTCTATTTTCTTTCCTTCTATTTATTGATAATACTATAATTGTCATGGTTGAAATTTAAGACCATGACGATTGTGTAAAAAAATAAGGAAATTATTTTAAAAAATAAAAAATTTACTAGGAAAATAAATAATACGTAAAAAATAAAAAAATTATTAAAAAAATAATCAAATAGGATAACATTTGTTAAAATTTTAGCTATTAGTGTAATCTAGTCTTTTTACTATATTTAGATACCCCTTACCCACCTCCCATGGATGTGAATAAAATTGACAACACCCATTTAGTTTGCCCTGTCGTAAAAATAAAGGTTATAAGAAAAACATGTTTCTTTTTAGAAAAATATAATCAGTTTAAATTAGATCATTAGTTTTTTTTTGTTTTTAAAATGGACTTAAAGTATTAGTTATTTTTTCTGTTTCATTAGATAAACACAAAATTCCTAATTTTAATTTGTATAAGAAAAAAATCCCTAAATTGACAAAAATTTGGAGGATTCGAAGCACAGTAGTGAAGTGTGATCTGTCATCAAATCTTTTTGGCTCTACTCTCTGCACAACACTATTCCTTTTTAATCATTGAATCCTTTCTACGGATCTTTTAGATTTCATGCGATATCAAATAAGAAGCCTGATATAGGGGCTCCCACATCAATAGAGGGGCTCCAATAATAAGACGAAATAGGGACAGTATGAAGTAAAACTCAAAAACCCCTTATCCATAATTCTTATCAAATACCCAAACTATCCTTGATTATTAATCTTAATTACATAAATTAGTTAAGATTAGATTAAGCTAATCATGATTAATTAAACATAATATATTTATTAATCAAATTTTTTGGATCAAATTTTTTTATTGAAATTTGTGTTTGGTGGGAAGAAAAACTTGATGAAATTTAAGAAAATTTTATGGTTTTTTTTTTTAAACCCTAGATTTTGATTCAATAAACCATAGTAGCATTTAGATACCTCTAGATTAAACTCTTGATCTTTTTATGGCACAAATTAGATGAAATCACGATTTGAAAGTTTGATTTTTTGTGATTCAGAGAAAGTTACGGTTGGGTTTCATGTCGGACCCAACCGTAACACCAAGAACACCGAAGAACACCATATTTTCCCAAAATTACGGTTGGGTTTTCAACAAAACCCAACCGTAACTCTAAGAACAATGATGAACACCATCTTTTTCCCAAGTTACGGTTGGGTTTTAAACCAGACCCAACCGTAAGTAGAAGAAAAATAATGAACCCAATTTTTCCCCTAGTTACGGTTGGGTTTTCAACCAGACCCAACCGTAAGTTGAAGAAAATGATGAACAACATTTTTCCCATAGTTACGGTTGGGTTTTAAAGGAAAAACCAACCGTAACTTATCCTTAGGAGAATTGATTTATTTGGTTAATTTTGAGTTTTAAAAATCAAAATTTTGAAATAATTCAATCATTTTTTCTAGATTGAAGGTAAATTGGGTGTTTGAAACAAAGAAAAAACGAAAAAAAACACAAATTAGATAATCTAAATTTGTGTTATCCAGTAGAATTTACGGTTGGGTTTTGGCTTATAACCCAACCGTAACATAATCTGATAATTTTTGTTCTAATTTCAACACAGAGTTACGGTTGGGTTTTGCCTTAAAACCCAACCGTAGCTAGTAGAATTTACGGTTGGGTTTTGGATTATAACCCAACCGTAACAATTCTGATAATTTATGTTCCAATTTCAACACATAATTACGGTTGGGTTTTGCCTTAAAACCCAATCTATCCAGTACAATTTACGGTTGGGTTGGGCTTATAACCCAACCGTAACAGATTCTGTAAATTTTTGTTTGAATTTCAAAACATAGTTACGGTTGGGTTTTGCCTTAAAACCCTACCGTAGACAATTTGTGGTGTTTGTACAAAATGTATTACGGTTGGGTTTAGTAATAGGACCCAACCGTAAATGGTCCTGTTAACTGTTTTTTGATTTTCAATATACTCCAATTTGGATTTAAAACCCAACTTTGTAACTTATTCCTTCTATTGTAATAGATTTAAAGTAGTACATTAAAGGAAATAAACGATTGGAAACGAAATACAATAGAACATTGGATGATTACACTTAAGCACTTAAAGATAATGGCGAAAATCAAACACCCGACTTGTTTCCATAATACGATAGCAATCTGTATGCTTGAACTCCTCCCCATATTTGATTCTATATTGCTCCATAGCCAACACATGCTGAAAAAAAAAACAAATCAATTATAAGTTTGAATTTTAGAAATCTCTTTTAATTAACGATTTATTAATCGACAAACTTACTCTTTCCACACCGTTCTCGTAGGGATTTGCTTCGAATCTAGCTTGCATTTCCAGTTTTAAGTTGTTCATGCATCGATACAACGTCTCAAACTGTCTCTTGATGGCTCTCCACGTAACCCAAGGGTTTACATTCCCATGTAATGCCGCAAACATTCGAAATACACGATTCCACCATTCATCGGTATCTTGACCCTCATGCCAATCTTCTTGTGAAACAACATTGTTATTGTTGTTATAGAAGGCTCTATCATAAGCATGCTCTACCATCGTATGCCATGCTCGAACAATTGCAACATCTTCATCATTCGTGTATGTATTTACCATTTTTAGTGGTTGAAAGGGTATGGTGAGAATAATGAGAAAGTGTAGAATTATAATGAGAATGAAAGGGATAGAGAATAATGAGAAGGTGACAAGTAAAGGTTTCCTTTTATAGGGAAAAAGTCACCAACAGGTAGATTTTTGAAAAAAAAAAACCGTTGGTATTGTCTATTTTGAGAGGACGTAAATTCAGACATTTTGAGATTCTCGTAGAATTTACGGTTGGGTTTTGAGGTGAAACCCAACCGTAATTTAGTTGTGGTGTTTCTACAATTTATTTAGTTTGGGTTTAGTAATCGAACCCAACCGTAAAATGATATTTTGAGTGAAATGTAGTTACGGTTTGGTTGAGTAACCGAACCTAACCGTAACTTCTAGTGTTAGTTTTAGTGTATATTTTACGATATTGTTACGGTTAGCTTTTTCCTTGAGACCCAACCGTAAGAAAGTTTGGTGTTTGTTCAATTTTTTTTACGGTTGGGTTTAGTAATCGAACCCAACCGTAAATATGAATTTTTTTAGTATGGATTCTAGTTACGGTTGGGTTGAGTCATGGAAGCCAACGTTAAGAGAAGTTTTTAAGACAAAATTAGTTATGCTTGGGTTTAGTTCATTTTCTTATCAAATACCATAGTTGTTAAAAACCTTATTTTTAACATTAAAGGAAGAACTAAAGGAAACGAAATACAGTAGATCATTAGATGATTAAACTTAAACACTTAAACACTTAATCATAACGGCGAAACTCAAGATAGAAACTTTGTTCCAAGATACGATAGCAATCTGTATGCTTGAACTCCTTCCCATATTTGATTTTATTCTGCGCCCTAGCCATGACATGCTGAAAAAAATAAATCAATTATAAGTTTCATTATTTTAAAAAAAAATTGGGAAGAAAGAACGATTTACTAATTGACACACTTACTCTTTCCACATTGGTTTCGTGGGGAAATGCTTCAACTCTCATTTTCATTTCCAGTTTTAGGTTTTCCATTTCTTCATACAACGCCTCAAAGCGTCCCTTGATGTTACTGATCGTCCTCCGATATCTATTCCCGTGTAATGCCACAAACATTTCAAACACACCCTCCCACCAAGAATCGTCCTCCTGACAGTCCATCCAATTTTCATCTATATCAACGTTTCTATTGTTGTTATAGAAGGCTCTCTCGTAAGCGTGGTCTATCATCGTAATCCACCCTCGAACAATTGCAACATCTTCATCATTCGTGTATCGAACCATTTTAAATGGTTGAAAGGGTATGGCGAGAATGAGTTGGAAATTCTAGAATTATAATGAGAATGAAAGGGATAGAGAATAATGAGAATTATAAAAGGAAATGTTTCCTTTTATAGGGAAAAAATTCCCAACGGCTAGATTTTGAAAAAAAATAACCGTTGGAATTGTAATTTCTTTGTGACTATTGAGTGATAATTTACGGTTGGGTTTTGCATTAAAACCCAACCGTAATATCCTAGTGATTTTTGTGCAAATTATATTACGGTTGGGTTTTGGCTTAGAACCCAACCGTAATATTTAGTGTTAGTTTAAGTGCGATGGTCATTTACGGTTGGGTTATGTAATGTAACCTAACCGTAACAAATATGTTATTTTATTGCAAATTATATTACGGTTGGGTTTAATTATCTTACCCAACCGTAAACATAAGTTTTTAATTGGTAATTTATTTACGGTTGGGTTGTTTCTTGAAACCCAACCGTAAATGATCATCTTCGTTTCATATATTCTTCATTTTTTATGGTTAAATCAATCTTGTATTTGTTTTGTGTTGGTGGGAAAAGTGGAAGAGAGATAAGAGAGTTTTAACCCAAAATTTTGAAAACACCAAAATGAGTGATTCTAGTGGCAAATTTGTGGAGGGTGAATCCTTGTATGATTGCCAAACTAAATTCTACATACCCATTGAGGGAGACCCAACTATGTATGATTATTTGGATGGTAGAGAGGTTTTAAGTGTAAGTTGTGATGGTGAAACTAAAGCAAATGGAGATATTAGTCGTCAAAGTGAAGATACAACTGCTGAGAATAGTCAGGTATGATTCTAACTTAAACTCTTTTTCATTTTTTGCAGATATTTAAGGAACTGAAGTGCATAATTTTTTTTTTTGTTACAACAGTATAGTTACGGTTGGTTTTTCTCAAGAAACCCAACCGTAAGTATCCATTTGTGTTTCTGAAAAGTACAGTTTTACAGTTTTTCGGTTGGGTGTTTACCACAAACCCAACCGTAACTTATTACGTGCATGGGTATTTACTGCACTTGTTACGGTTGGGTTTTGGCTGCAAAACCAACCGTAACATTGGGTTGACTATTTTTCTCTGTATTACGGTTGGGTATGATGATATTACGGTTGGGTATGACGATATTACGGTTGGGTATGACGCTATTACGGTTGGGTCCGATGCTTCTAACCCAACCGTAAACTTATTGGTTTTAGTGTTTTTTCTGACGCTTGGCCTTGATCTTTTTTGTTCAGGTCTCGGTTGTACCTCAACCAATGTATGATCAGCCTCCTCCAAATGATATTGAAACTATAGATACTACGGATCACTATTTGAACGACCTGGTAGGTTATAGGTAAGTTGTTAATCCCTATCGACAATTGTCATAATGCCATTTTTTTTCACCTAACTTTATGTTTTTGGACCATGTAGACATGGGATAAAAAAGAAGATGCAAAGAAGTGGGCTACAGAACATGGGAAACTCATCATGTGTGTGATTGTTTGTAACAACCAACAAAAACACAACCGCTTTCAAATGGTTTGTGAGTGTAGTGGACAATACACAAGACATGCAAAGAAGGGTACTGAGTATGTACCAAAGACGAAGATCAAACGAAAAACTTACACTAAGAAGACGGGATGTCCTTTCAAACTTCAATTTCATAAGAACAACGAGAATAAGTGGTTCTTGTCTACAGTTGTATGCGGTCGTCACAACCACCTACCACCAGAGACTTTGTTAACGCATCCTTCTATGGCCCGGCTTACCAAGGAAGAAAAGCTCATCGTAAACGATATGACGGATAAGCGTTTGAAACCCAGTGATATACTCGGGCACTTGAAGAAAATAAACTCAAATAATGTGTTTACGTTGGAGACAATCTACAACGCCAAAGCCAAGTTGAAGCGTGAGAAATGAGAAGAAAGGGACCCGATCCAACAACTTTTGTACTTGGGGGAGACAAAAAACTACACCATGTTTCACGAAGAAGATGAAAATAAAGAAATTAAGCGTATTATATTGGCTCATCCCGAGTTTATAAAGTTAGCACGGTGCTCCCATCAAGTGCTTATGATGGATTGCACGTACAAAACTAACAAGTATGAGCTCCCGGTATTGAATGTTGTAGGGCAAACTTCTACCAAGTCCCCGTTTAGTGTTGCCTTTTGCTTCTTGAGAAACGAGCTCCAAGATAGCTATGTGTGGGCATTGGAACAAATTAAATTATTCTACGTTGAAGGTTATACCCCTAAGGTTATTGTCACCGACAAAGAACAAGGCTTGATGAATGCCATTGCAAGGGTATTCCCAGATGCTCATCATCTTCTTTGCACGTTCCACTTGTGGAATAATATTCAAACCAAGTGCAAAATGATTATTCGGTCAACAAAGAGAAGCGAGATGGAGAGAATTAATAAATTGCCGGTATCAGAACAAGAAGCGGCCAAAGAAAAATTCAAGGAGGATGACAAGTTGGCGGAACTAAAATAGGCTAGTTTCCAAACTGAATGGGATGCTTTGACATGGTCTATCACCAAGGAAGACTATGAAGAAAATGTTCGTATGTTATGCTTGCATTGGAGTAATTATCCAAAAGTTGTGAACTATTTGATGGACAATTGGTTGAATCCCCACAAAGAGAAGTTTGTAGCGGCGTTCACAAACCAATATAGGCACTTTGACAACCAAGCTACAAGTACCGTGGAGTCATCTCACAACAGAATGAAGAAGAAGCTTCATAATTGTGATGGTGGGTTTGTTACGGTCTTCGAAGCGATGCACGATTATTTTGTCCATGACCTTGACAGAGTTAAGGAATCTTTTGAAAAAAGCCTTTCTAGAAAACACGTCAGCTATAAAGACGAACCATTGCTCCAAAGTATTTTTTATAAGGTGTCGCATTGTGCTATTGAGAAGATAATGTACGAAATAAAGCACTATAGATTGGGCAACTTACACGGAGAAGAAGAGTGTGTTTCTCCTAACATGTCAAGTTTGGGACTTCCCTGCCGGCATATGATGCCCAAGTACGAAGAAGACGGTGTGATCCCAATTCAAGATATTGATCCGTTTTGGCAACAATTGTCTTTCGATGAACCCATCGTCGAGCAAGATTTTGGTGCATCGTTTGCCGACACCCACGTTGGAAAGGCTATAGCCAAGAAATACGATACATTAAATAAGGCGCAAAGGCAAATTTGGTTGACAAACTTGAGTTACTTCGTGTTTCCGCACACAAGGTACTCTGTCAAGGAACCAATTAGAGGGAAGAGAAAAGGTAGGCCTTCTACCAAAGAATCGAGGGCCGTGGGACGGAAAAAAGCTAGGGAATTGCATGAAGAATCAAAGAAAAGAAACCCTTGTGCATTTGAGCATTTGCAAAATGAATATGAAGCAGAGGATGAGAAGGAGGACGATGCTCAACGAAAAATAAGTCGAACGGAACAAGGGGGACCAAGTGTAGTAGATATTAAAGGAAAAGGTCCCGCGGTTCCCACTCAAGATAGTTCAACAATTGAACTTGGTGCCAAGGGAAAAGTTCCTCCACACCCAAACTCAATAAGAGTAAGTATGAAGGAATTAGCAAGAAGAAAAAAAAGAGTTAGTATGAAAGAATTAGCAAGAAGAAAAGAAAAACTTAAAAGCAATACATTAGTGGTTGAAGAGCCATATACGATCCGGATTGCAAGAGGATTGATGCAATTTCCATCTAATTATTCAAGAAATGAGAATGGCAAAATCGTCCGAACCGAGCAAATTATTTATGAAAATTATATGACATCGTTCCCAGCTTTTTTTCGTCCATACATAAAGGCCACCGACGATGTTGCCGGTGATGGTAATTGTGGATACCATGTATTCATCGAACAAGTTGAACCATTTAGCGGAGCAGCAGGGTTGGGTATGGACGAAGTAACTTTTGTAAGGCATAAGTCAGCGGTTGAACTACGCTCTTACCCGGATATATACAAGCCAATGATATGTGCATATAGAGATGAAGAGTCGTTGTTAAACTAGGAGTTCATTGCTCTCGAAAGGCGTTTAATAGGCAATAAGAATTGCACTAGTGAGTATTGGATGAGCATGCCAATATGTGGCCAAATCCTTGCCAACGCTTTTAATTGCATCATCCATTATATCTCAAATGGATATTGTTTAACATTTGCACCAACAAGATCAACATTTGTCGAACAATTGGCAAATAAAAGATGTGTGATTGGGCTGGTGCAGAACTGCCATTTTGTTGGTCTAAAGTTGAAAGAAGGAAGTCCATTACCCCCTTTATAGGATGGGTACGACGGTGATATCGCCAAGTCTTGGTGTCAGAGATTCAAGCACAATTTCGAACTCTGGAAGGCATTAAAACCCTTACCGACATTTCAATTCATATCATTTGTTTCTGAGTTTGAGTCAGAATGTTAATATGTATGTTGGAGGAATCATAATATGAATATAGTTTTTTGGAATATAAAAATTTGTACTATCATATGTGTTACTACAAAATGTTTCCAGGTTTACGGTTGGATTTTTAGTAAAAACCCAACCGTAAACTAGTCACTGAACAATTATAATAATATTACGGTTGGGTTTTGAGTGAAAATCCAACCGTAAACCCTCCAGTTTAAATTTTACGGTTGGGTTTGTACTCAAAACCCAACCGTAAACCTGTCACTTTTACGGTTGGTTTGTGAGTACAAACCCAACCGTAAACCTGGATGAATTTAAACTGGAAGGTTTACGGTTGGGTTTGCACTCCAAACCCAACCGTAATATTATTATAATTAACCTTTTTTTGGAATTTCAATTCACTCAAAACTGGGTTCAAAACACAAAATTTATGTAAACATCAAATTTTTGACCACATTACAACCCATGAAATCATTAAAGTAACCTGGGATACAATTGAAATTAACACTAAAAAACCCAAATGGCATTACAAAAGAACTAATAAATAGGTTTGCGAGTGAACAAAAAGTCTTTTAGGATGTGATAATGAGGTAGGTATAAAAAGGGCCATATTTTCCATCTCCTCCATTCGTCAAGAGATCTCTGTTACACCTCATCATCGGTTTCACCCCTAAGTCGTAGTTGACCAATAATACGAACTAATGCCATAAATTCTTCTACGTATCGGTGTATAGTGTTATATCGACAAATCAACTTGACGTGATCACGGTTATAAGGGTTGCCGGTTTCAGAACAAAAGTTTTCATGGATTGTTTGCCAATAACTCGGACTCGTTATACCACTTTGCCTTCTTTCTTCTCCTCTTTTTGGAAAACATAATACATAGTTGCGCAAATACATAAATCTTCTTCCAAAGAAAAATCTGGATTTTTAATGCCAGGTTGACCCATGTTCCACTATGTTGGAGATGATTGTTGTAACATAAAGGTTTATTTTTTGAAAAAAATGGATGGAAAGGATATGTACTCAACTATTCCACTTATAAACCAGAAGTATAACGGTTATATTTTGAAAAATGGGTCGTACAAGGTTTGAACGGCTCTATTTGAAAACCAAAAAAAAATATAATTCAAAAACGACCCAAAACTTTCCACAAATAGAATTTACGGTTGGGTTTTGAAAATAACCCAACCGTAATATCATAGGGGAATTATGTTTTAAGGTCATAAACCTTACGGTTGGGTTTTCAGCCAAAACCCAACAGTAACTGATGTTTTTACCTTTGAGTTTTAAGGTAAAATTTGGGTTTCAAAATCAAAAATTTGAACTTATTCAATCATTTTAACTAGATTGAAGGTAAATTGGGTCATTCAAACAAAGAAAAATCGAAAAACAAACAAATTAGAGAATCAAAATTAAAGTTATCCAGTAGAATTTACGGTTGGGTTCTGGCTGAAAACCCAACCGTAATATCCTAGGGAATTTATGTGTTGAGGCCATAAGTGTTACGGTTGGGTTTCCAGCCAATACCCAGCCGTAACCGATGTTTTTACCTTTGAGTTTTAAGGTCAAATTTGGGTTTCAAAATCAAAAATTTGAACTTATTCAATCATTTTAACTAGATTGAAGGTAAATTGGGTCATTCAAACAAAGAAAAAACGAAAAAAATAAACAAATTAGAGAATCAAAATTAAAGTTATCCAGTAGAATTTACGGTTGGGTTCTTGCTGAAAACCCAACCGTAATATCCTAGGGAATTTATCTGTTGAGGTCATAAATGTTACGGTTGGGTTTTCAGCCAAAACCCAACCGTAACATTATTCTTTCATATATACGGTTGGGTTTTCATCAAAAACCCAACCGTAAAACTATAGTATAAAAATGTGACAGTTTTACGGTTGGGTTTTGGCTAGAGACCCAACCGTAAACCTGTCTTATTTTTCATTTTGCCAGTTTTACGGTTGGGTGTATTTATGATACCCAACCGTAATACTAATGTGACTGGGTATTTTTACCGGAAAAATATAAGTTTTTTGGTTTCCAACTTCAAATAACTGGTAACTAAATTTTGGCGACTGATTTTTCATTTCACGTCCAAGTTAAATTCAAATTTCAAATCTAACTTCACAACTAATTCACACATACGTTAAACTTTGTTGTCTATAGACATAGAGTTAGGGAGAAGGAGGAGGGGTAGGTCGATGACTTTGACGAGCTCTTTTTTTGCTCCTAACATTACGATGAGCAGCACCGCCACGAGTACGAGCTCCAACACGACCGCTTTGAGTACGAGCACCACGTTGAGCATCCCCGGCTTCATCATGTGTCTCTTCATCCGATGCTTGGGGCTCTCTCCTAGTAGTACTCGCATCTGTAGTCGCGTCTCTTGTACTGGGTCTACTCCTCTTTAAAGTCCGCTGCACATCCTCAACTTCATGATGAACCTCCCTAATCAAAGCTTTGAGTTGGTCACGCGTCCTCACATCAATTGTGCTTAGGCATGGATTAATAGAGTCCGCCAATGCAAAGGCTTTCTTTTTCTATTCACATATGGAAATAAAAGTAGGATCAGTGTTTAATAATAAATCTTAAAAACATTAATAACAAAAATAATGTACGTACCAAATTGAAATATTCCTTCTTCCAGAAACCATCTCCTGTGTTGATTGCCAGAGTCTCCGGATCATTGTTGATGATAGTTGGATGACCAAAATGGCGATACCAATCCAAGTAATCTCCTGCAGCCTCTTTTGTGCCCGGAGAGGGAGTTAACTCATTCCTTTGGACTTGGTATTTCGGATCATTGCGGTTATTCCAAACCGCGACTGAAGGCGTTGGCTCATAGTTTAACACGATGTTTGGCCCTTCGATCATCGACCCATTCACACACAATTTAAACATTTCCAGTGTAACCGTTGTTTGGACGTATCCATATTGGCGGAGAGTTCGCCGGGGGTTGGACATCACGTACCCAAACGGATGGTACAAAGGACCGTTGTAGCCTGCCACGTCCGACAATCGTCGTAAATCTTCAACATGTCCATCACCTATGCTTATGTTCACATAAGGATCGAAAATAACATCTTCGACCGAGAAAGCATCAATTTCTTTTCTCATCTTTGCTATGAGCACTTCTTTATATTTTGCCTGCATTCCGGTGAAGACAAATTTCTTTCCCGTTGGTCCAGTGACATCAATGCTCGTTTGAGGAGCAAGTCTAGGAAAGTGATCATATACCCATGCCTATAAAGATAATAAATATTAAATAAGAAAATGAGAAAATAATAAATTAAAGTTAAACATTGAAATTCAAACAATAAATTACCTGAAGCAGACCGGTATTACCGGCAATCTCAGTTCCCCTAACCCTCGAAGCTTTTCGAAGGTTAGCAAGTAGGTAGGCCAGGGTGGCAGTTCCCCACGAGTACTGATGGGTCATCCCGAGATCACCCTGGAACCATTGTAGATACTGGACGTTGACCCTGTTGCCCGAGTTGTCACCAAAGAAGATGGTCCCGAGCATATATAGCAGATAAGCTCTGGCTGTTCGAATGGCTCTGGTGTCATCTATGATGACCCCATATGTTTCCAACTTTGCAGTACCTCCAAACTTCTCCCTTAGTGACCGCAGCAATATTTTCTTGCTCATAGCTTGACCTTTCTTTGTTGGCATCCCCAATTTACCCATACTGACCAATTAAAATTCAGTTTCAGCTTCGGTCTTCTCCCATCCAAGTGTATCTTTCACAAGTGCATAAATATCACTCCAGGACATGTTGTTGTCAAAACCCTCAAACACAGATTTACCTTCCACCTCCAGCCCTAGAATTGAGTGGACATCATCCGGCGTTATAGTCATTTCGCCGAATGGGAGATGAAACGTATCGGTCTCAGGCCAATAACATTCCCTGAAGGCTGCGCAGACGACGCTGTCATACTCCCACATTGAATTTGTAATTCCGGGAGCTAACCCGGTACCATTTATCGCTTGTGTATGATCCTACAAAGAATAAAAACAAATTTGTTTTACTTACAAAAGTTAACAAACCAAAATTTAACAGAATAAGAGAAGTGATTAGAATAATACCTTGGTCGCTGCAACTTTGGCAGCCCATGAATGGGGATAACCAAATAATATTGCTGATTTGTCTGGGGCCTCACCCCATAGTCCTCCATTCCTCCTCTTAGGCCACAGTTGAGGTTCGGCCTTTTCTTTGGGAATTTCTTTGGCAACCACCCTTTTCTTTGCCTTTTCTTTTCTAATTTCTTTACCTTTGCCTTGAGGGACATGTTGTTCTCTGTCCCCCTCTTCTTCTTCTACTTGTTGCTCTTGTGGTGGTTGTCTAATCACAAGAGAACCTCTGGGTGTTGGTAGATCACCCAAGCCTTGGAACACATTATATTCCTCTTCTGCAATTTGAGGATCACTACCAGCACCTACCTCAAAAGAGGGATTATGGGTCTTGCTCACGCCTCTCTTCTCAACCCCTAAATGCTTTCCGTGGCGAGGGGTTGGAGTGTGAGAAATAGGTGTTAAATTATTACCCCTTTTATTCTTCCTACAACACACAACCAATACAAGTTAGATAATTTCCAAGCAATTCAACTTCAAGTAAAAAAAAATTGACTACACAGGAAAATTTACGGTTGGGTTTTTGAGAATAACCCAACCGTAAATGTTCTTCCATATGTTACGGTTAGGTTTTAACAAAAACCCAACCGTAACTTACATGTAACTGACTTGCATATCATTTTTACGGTTGGGTTTTTCTTAAAACCCAACCGTAAAACAAAAACATAAATTTTAATGTGCGCAAATATTACGGTTGGTTTATTCTCAAAACCCAACCGTAAACTATAAAAAATTTTTGTCCATATATGACGGTTAGGTTTTAAGAAAAACCCAACCGTAATATTCTAACAAAATTTTTATGCAAGCTAGTGTTACGGTTGGGATTTTCTCAAAACCCAACCGTAGAATGGTTTTCAAAAAATGGCGCAAATTACTTACGGTTGGGTTATCTATTGAAACCCAACCGTAAAATCCTAAACTATTCATCTTCCTCCTTTTCATTTACGGTTGGGTTTTGAAAATAACCCAACCGTAATACTCAAGAACATGAAATATTACGGTTGGATTTTGACACGGACCCAACCGTAATATTGAATGTGTCCATCGTTTTTTCCTTAAAAACATGATCAAAAATACGAATAAATCAATTACAAGTTCTAAGAATACATGGGTTTTCTACAATACCTTAGATACACCATTGTTGGATTTTTCTCTGCTTGATTTTGCGAACGGTTATCGATTTCTTGTTGAATCTCTTGATTAGGTTGAAAGGAGAAGGGTTCATTGCCATCACTACTACCTTGAATGCTTTTATTATGGTTCTTCATCTTGAATTGTTTTGTTGATTTTAATCGACGATGAATTTTACGAATCGGCGATGAATTTAGATGGGTTACGGTTGGCTTTTTCTTTGGTTTAGTTTTTGAAAGTTATGAAAAATGTTAAGAATGTTTATGTTTAAATAGGTATAAGGGTAAAATAGATATTCCAACCGTAAATATTTTTGTAAATATTTTTTTGGAATTTTAATTCACTCTAAATTGGGTTTAGAACACAAAATTTATCCCAGATTCACCAATGTTCCACTATGTTAGAATACTAGTTTTGTTGGACATGATTGTCATATTGGCGAGTTTTTCATATTGCAGTAATAACTTGCTTTTTACTTTGCTTGGTTTCCAACATCAAATATTTGTAAATAAAACATGATCTTGACAAATTTAAATAGAAAACCTTTTTCATACATTCACATTAAAGTTGGAATTCCCCCACAAAAGAAAATAAATCTTAGTTTGACGCAACTGTTATAATAAACATAGAGTTATTGCAGGTTCTTCAGTTCTTCGTCACTGGTGGTTCAACTTCATCATTCTCCAAATCAATAATAATAGGTGGTTCAACTTCATCATTCTCCAAATCAATAATAATAGGTGGCTGAACTAACTTTGGCACCAAATCAATTACCCTTGGTGGATCAACAACTCCACCAGCTTTAGGTTGAATCCTGACGAGTCGACTCAAACCATGAGGATGTCCTCGCACTCTGAAACTTTGATACTGATCATCAAAAGATGGATTATGTGTTTTACCCCTCTTATTCTTCCTACAACACACAACCAATACAAGTTAGATAATTTCCAAGCAAATCAACTTCAACAAAATAAATATTCACTACACAGGAAGATTTACGGTTGGGTTTTTCTCAAAACCTAACCGTAACTTTTATCCCATATTTTACGGTTAGGTTTTCACACAAACCCAACCGTAAAACACATGTAGCTGATTTGCACATCATTTTTACGGTTGGGTTTTGCTTAAAACCCAACCGTAATACAGAAACAATAAATTTAATGTGCTGATATGTTACGGTTGGGTTATTGAGAATAACCCAACCGTAACATATCAGTACAAAATGTAGTCCATATGTTACGGTTAGGTTTTAAGAAAAAACCCAACCGTAATACTCTAACACATTTTTATGAATGCTAGTGTTACGGTTGGGATTTTCTCAAAACCCAACCGTAGAATGTTTTTTAAAAAAGGGCGCAATACATTAGTTACGGTTGGGTTATCTATTGAAACCTAACCGTAACATCCTGAACTATTCATCTTCTTCCCTTGGATTTACGGTTGGGTATTGAAAATAACCCAACCGTAATACTCAAGAACACGAAATGTTACGGTTGGGTTTTGACACGGACCCAACCGTAATATCAACTGTGTCCAACATGTTTTCCCCAAAAACATGATCAAACATGCGAATAAATCAATTACAAGTTCTAAGAATAACATGGGTTTTATTCAATACCTTAGATACACCATTGTTGGATTTTTCTGTGCTTGATTTTGCTTTTCACTATCGATTTCTTGTTGAATCTCTTCATTAGGTTGAAAGAAAAAGTGTTCATTGCCATCACTACTACCCTGAATGCCTTTAGTATGCTTTTTCATCTATAATTGTTGTGTTGATTTCAATCGACGATGAATTTACGAATCGGCGATGAATTGTGATGGATTACGGTTGGATTTTTCTTTAATTTAGTTTTAAAAAGTTTTAAAAAATTATGGGAAAAATTAAAAGAGTTTAGGTTTTAATTAGTATAAGGGTAAAATGGACATTTAACTTTACCCCCTAGGACATCCCTTATCGTAAAATTGGGTCACCTTTGCTCAACTAGAAGCCCCTCTATTGATGTGAGAGCCCCTATATCAGGCTTCATCAAATAATTCAGATTAGGATATAATTTCTCTTAAAGGAATTCTTCGTAAAATGAATCATATGAATTATTTCTTCATATAATTCTTTGTGGACCAAAACACAAACTTTACTCGTAAAACGGATTAAAACTCCAAAATAAACCTAAATAGTTATCCCAGCTATTTCAAAATATGGACGTTCCTAGTACATGGATCATAGAAATCAAATCTGGTCAAACACACCTTTGAAATAAAATGATGGAACAAGTACGGACGTAAAAGAGAGGTGATTTGGGAAATGAAATCTAAATGACGACATCATGTTACAGTCAAGAGAGTATTGATTTGCTGTCAAAATTCATTGATGAAGATTGATCGGCCGAAATTAGAAAACTCGCTTTACCTGCATGCATGCATGCGAGATTGTGAATATGTAATAAATGGGAAGAATTGGATCCCATTGGTTAATGAAGGAAATAAATTAAGTTTCATTCGGAAGCTTCCATTACACAAAATGGAAAGTCAAAGCATATGATATAATTAGAGATCAAGAGAATGACAGTATTTGGTGGTGCTCATATTATATTTTATCTATGGTAACTGAATTGAGATGGTGGACATATATAAAATCCTAAAACTACTGTTGGCTTCGGCTCCGGACTGTTGGCTCTTGACCGTGATCTCCCTTTTGTTTATTGCTAGCCTCTCCTGAGGGATTGAAGATGAAACCAAATCCACTATGTAAAAAGTTTTAGTATTATGTAATAATATATTTTTTTGGGTTTTAACTGTTTATTTAGTTTCTCTTCGGTTATGACTTTATTATTTAACCGTTTTGTTTTAAATAGTTTTTGGTTATTGATTTTTTATAAGCGAAGAAGATTAAATTATTTTGGATTTATATTAAAAGTTGTATACTTGTTTTAACTGTGATATTTTCCGAGATGTATTGATTGGATTGGATAGTCTTGAGTCATATCACGAATATTTTTTAAAGATGAATGAATAATTTACGTAATTGATTTGGTGGAATCCAAAAACCTCAGTTTTCTTTACTCTTTAATTTAAATATTTATTTATTTTATTAGTATTAATATATTTTCTTCATTTGTTTTAGCACATAAATTGTGAAATAATTAGAACTAATAATATCAATCTCTGTGGACGATCTTGTATTTGCCGCTTCTACTTTATAGACGTTGTGCGATTGCGGTTTTAGGTTTTAGGCCTATCATTTTTGGCGCCGTTGCCGGAAATCATGAAATATTATTTTTGGTTATTTTATATTTTTGTGCTAATTAGGTTAATTAGGATTTATTTTTATTTATTTATTTCCTTTTTAGATTTTATTTGAGTATCTTTTTATCTTTGATGTGCATGTAATATTTTTCATTTATTGTGAAAATTGCCTACCATAAAAGGTAAGTAGGATATTCTAAAAAAATTATATTTTTATTTTGTAAATACTTATATTAGGATATATTTTGATTTTTTATATTATTTTTTTTTATTTCCTTGTAAATGGATTTAGATATTTTTTTTGTTAGATTTTTTTTAATTAAAAAAAACACGTGCATACACCAATTGCATCGTCAGATTACCGATTTTAGGAAAACTCGTGCAAAAGTATGTTAAACCCGTGTTGTTGGCCTTGTGGGAGTTACCAGCCGAAATTCCACAAGCCTTAGCCTCGTACATTTGACCAGTCTTTGTTTGAAGGTATATTTTGCTAAGGTAAAGCTTACCTATTTTAGGCAACCTTGCATTTACAAGTGCACCCAGAAAAAAAAATGTCGAACTGGTATTATGAGGATCAATACAATGATTATCGACCTGAATCCCAAAATGGACATTATCCGTACTATAACTATAGTGTAGATAGTACTTGGGACCACTACTAATCTTCTGAAAGTTATGGTTTATACCATAGTGATCCCAATTACTATTTGCACGCTCACCAGTCGTATCGAACGGATAAATGAGCAATATTATATCGAGAAAAATGTTAGTTCTCCATATTTGGAGGATTTTAATGAAGCAATTGCAACATAATACTTCTTATGATCAAAGTCTTTCTTTAGAAGATTCAATCAAGAAGTTGACTGAAAGTTCATGTAAATTTGACATAATAATGGAAATTTTTTATGAAGAGTCACATAGGGATGATTTAGTCAAACAATTGCCACATAATTCTTCTTATAGAATTCCATCTTTAGAAGATTACCTCCGGCGCTTTATCCTATTTGATTCTCTGAGTGCTAATTCTTATCACTATGAGGGTGACATTAGGACTAGCCTCATCTTGTAGTCTCAGTCACAACAATTACAACTCTCTCTCAATAGAAACTCAGCATCATCAACAAGCGGAGCAACAACATCAATCCAGGAAGAAGTTGAAGACGTCAAGGTTTATAAGCAATAAAGGGAAAGAACATCATGATATATATATTTAAAGTGACAAAGAAGAAAAACAAAAGATGTAAATTTTTGAAGATTTGTGTACTATCAGTTGTGACGATTTAAGCGCAAAAGTCATTCTCCGATTGCCAAGTAAAGCTTATTGTTTTTATCATTTATTTTTATTTTTATTTTGTTATCAATCTTATTGATAAAAAAAAAGAAAAAAAAAACGAAAATTTGTGTAATTATTTCATTATGAAAAGCCATGGAGAAGAAGAAAAATTTCAAAACAACAAGTGATCAAAGAAATAGAGGAAAGTTATACAAGTTTCAAGAGTTTATCATCAAGGATTGAAGCCGAAGACTGAAGATAGAGTTCTTTCTATTGAACACTATTAGAGTATGTTCTCATCCTCATTTATGGTCGATTTCCTAAGAAATCATCAGATTTATTTTCCTTTGAGATCATCAGAAAAAGATTTTGGTTTGATATCTTCATAAAAAGCGTTACCATCAATAATTGTATCTATTCTCTTTTGAATCCTGCTTACACACTTGTGTGACCCTTAAAATCGTTTTTCTGAGTGCAAATTCATAAAATCCTATGGTGAGGCAGAGTCGAGGCGAAATGCTTATTCAGTTGCTCTGTTAGTCTGTTGTCCATCTGGCAAAAGACATCTTTGGCACTGGTTCAACTCGTCACAATATATCTCTTATTGATTAAGCGTATTAGCATGTGTTTTCTCTGGCACTTCTGATTACTTGACAATTGGAGGAGAAACTTTATTTCCTCTTAGCTCTTTGGATAAATGTGACATTAGAAGTTGGAATTAAAAGGTTTTGTGGGTATACCTCTGGTAAACACTCATGAGACAAAACTCGTCCACTAAAGCCACTTAGGAGTTAAAATGCTTGTCACATGCTAAGTGTAGTAACGATTCCTGTGAAAGTGAGTAGTTTTCACTTTTAGATTAGTTTTCATTTTTCATTTTGTTCGAGGACTAGTAAAATATAGGTTTGCGGGTATTTGATATGTGTGTAAACACGTTATTTTTATATCTTAATTTATTTTTATTAGTTATTTATTTTATATAAATTTAATGGTTTTATTTAGTTTTACAGTTTTTATACAAAATAAAGTTCGGCGGACCAAAACACAAAATTTTACTCGTAAAATGGATTAAAACTTTGAAATGGGCCTAAATAGTTATCCCGGCTATCTTAAGATATAAACGTTCGTGGTACATGGATCATAGAAGTCAAATTCAGTCAAACACACGTTTGAAATGAAATGATGGGCCAAGTTCAGACGTAAAAGGGAGGTGATTTTGGAAATGAAATCTAAAATGACGAGGTCATGTTCTAGCCAAGAGAGTATTGATTTGCTGTCAAAATTCATCGATGAAGATTGATTGACAAAAAATTTAAAGATCGCTTTACCTTGCATGCCCGCGAGATTGTAAACATGTAATAATGGGAAGAATTGGATCCCATTGGTTAATGAAGGAAATAAATTAAGTTTCCCTTGCAAAGCATATGATATAAGTAGAGATCAAGAGAACGAAGATAAATAAATATTGTTAAATAAATATTGTTTTTTAGAGATTAATGAGTAGTTTACGTAATTAATTTAGTGGAAGAATCTGAAAACCTTAATTTTTTTTAGTTTGAATATTTAAATATTTTATTAATTTTATTATATTTCTTTCATTTGATTTAGCATATAAACTATGAAATAATTAGAATTAATAATATTAATCTCCGTAGACGATCCTGTTTTATCTTTTCTATTTTGTAAATGTCGTACAATTACGGTTTTAGGTTTTAGGCCTATTGGATGGACTTGTATCGCGAATGAAATTATCGGCGGAAGAAGCGTAAGGAGGAATTGCTCGATTTTCATTATGCACCAATGTAGTCAATCTCGGCCGTTACGACCGGGATAACGCCGCTTTTCGCGGTATCGGCAGAATACCTTGACGATTTCCGAGATTTAGTTGAACGATATTTGAACGCGAATATCGGCTGAATCGCCTGTATCTCGAGCGAGACGAGTTACCGAATCTAGGGAAAATGGGTATTTGCTATTCTAATCTAACGGTTTCAGATTAATTGATGAATTCAACGGTCCAAGAACATTCTTATCTCTCGATTGATTCACTCCATCTTCTTTACGGTTTCATATTTTGAGAATACTTTCAATCTTCTCATGTTCATCAAACAAGTAGGGTTTCAGATTGATTGAGGAAATAAGTAGATCAAGGATGAGAATGATGTTGATATTATTGGAGGTGATCCTGGTGGTTATGTCGCAACGATAATGGAAGATAATCAATTAGGTATTGACTGTTGATTATATCCCTTCTAAGGTATACAAACATTATTACTCCCTCTGATTTCAATTTCCCAAATTATGGTTTTTTCAATTTTATCTGTTTAGCTTATATAGGGTTCATATTAGGGTTTCTTCAACTCTATCTATTTTGTATTTTTGTAAGTGGTTTTAGGGTTTAGGGGTTTCGTTTTGACTCTCTGATTGAATGATGATGAATTTATGATCATCTTTGTTAATTTTATTGTTCTTGATTTGAAACAGTATGAACTATCAGATTCATTTATGTAGTGCTATTTTGAGAAAAAATCTGATGTTGTGGTCAATCAACAGTGGGTTTTGGATTTGTTTTACATTGGTTGGTTAGTTGTTATGTTTGTTTTGTGTTTCGTTTGTTAAGTATGTAAATTACTCCAAAAATAGGATGTTTAGTTTTCATTTGACTCTAATGATGTATTATAGCAATAGATGATACATACTTTTGATACTGGTGCATGATACTTTGTATCTGATTTGCTTAGGCTGTAGATTTCTCAGCATGTGCTCCATAATTAGTAGGGAGTTATGTATTTGAACTCTACTCATGATGAATTTTCCACTGCAGGCATTAGATCTCAATGCCCATTTCTTTGGTAGCAAGACGATTGTAGTTACCCCTATAATGGGCTTGCCCTGTTTACGGTTCTAGATGAGGGAAAGCTTGCTAAAGTTGAGGTAACAACTGTGGTTCTGCACGTTAACCATACTTTTCTTTTAAGTTTATGTTTTGTTGGCTTTTAAATTTATGATTCATTGTTTGGGATTGTTAAAGAGATTGATGATTCATTTTTGAAATCTTATTTGTGGATTTTTGAGTTTTAGTATCGATTTAAAGATTTTTTGATTTCAATGTTACTATGCTCATTTGAATGTCTTCTGTTGACTGTCTAGGTACTACATTATTGAAATCCAAAAGTTCGTGTCTCCCCCAATGAGTGTGTCGATAACCCGCTGATCTGAGCAATATCTTCTTAGTTTAACAATTTTCAATCTGTTTTTACAAATCTGTACAAATCTTGATTATGTTCAACCATTGGATTTTTGGTTTTTCGATTATGTGCGATTGAATGTAGGCTATGCTTACTTAGAGGTGATCTTTGACTAGATATTTCTAGGTTGGGATTTTTCTTGCTTAACGTGATGTTGTGATGCAACAAACAGATTCCAGCAAACTTGGATTGGTATGGGTGGTGTACTTGGGATGCATTCTACTCTGAAGTCAGTCCATAAGGAATAATAGGACTTCAAAGGTATTGCAGAAAAACGATAAAAATTTCAGTTGTTATCTCTTTGAAGTTTGAAAGATGGCCCTTTCATCGACGTAGTCTTTTTTGCTTATGTATTTTTGTCACTGCAGTTTATCAGTAGGTGGATGTCCTGCAAGATTTCTGATCATTGATGATGGGTGGCAAGATACAGTAAATGAGTTCCTTAAAGAAGGTGAACTACTGAATGATGGGGTTCAGTAAATTCATTCAGTGATTTTGGAAGTTATTCTGAGATTTCACCGATAATCTCCCCGAGATATCGTTATCAAGGTGTCAAGATCCCGGCCGCGACGAGACTGAGATCCGAGATTAACTACATTGTTATGCACTACGATATCAGTTTGAGGTACAATTTCTTCAAAAGAAGGTTTCTTCTGATAAATTCAATTCTTTAAAACCTGAGTTAAGTCCTGATTAACATCAGACCCAATGTAGTCAATCTCGGTCGTTAGGGCCGAGATATCGGCGCTTTTCAAGGTATCATCCGAATTCCTTGACGATATCCGAGATTGCGCTCACTGCGATTTGAACGTGAATATCGGCCAAATTTCCGATATCTCGGCCACGACGATACGCCCGTATTTAGGGGTAAAAATGATATTTATCATTTTAATCTAACGGTCTCTAATCTTTTAAACGATCCAACGGTCGATATATTAGAATGATAGAAATCTAACGGTCCTAATTTGATCTGTTGAAACAGAAACCTAATTTTAACCATCACAGAACAAAATGGAACTTCTCTCTTCTTTCTTTCTGTTCTTAACCTAATTTGAAGTTTGAAGTGAACCATCACAGAAATCTACCATTATTGTTCTCTTCTTGCGCGGCGTCTCCGCGATACACTTAATCTTCCTCAGTTCCTCTTCTTTCTGTTCTAACCGAATATTCTCTCTTCAAGGTAAAAACCCTATCACTTAATCTTCCTCAGTGCCATGGTTATGAATTTTTCTTCTTCTTGATGTATATGTTGTTCGATGTAGATGATTTTGAATGATTTTTAATGAGTGGGTTGATTTTTTTTACATAGTGTCTGCTGATGATTTTGAATGAAGGGGCTTTATCTATGATTTTGAAGCTGCTAGAGTGTTAGTTGGTACTGCCATTCATAGAGCTATTTTAATGAATGAAGCTGCTAGAGTGTTAAGTGATTGGGTAGTAGTACTTTAGTTTTATTGTTTCTGTTTTTAAGTTGGTGTTTTGTATTTGAAGTTGATCACACTTTCAAAACATGATAAAAATTGTAGTTGTATGGTGGGCACTAAGTTCTTTTAAGATGGCTGCAGCAGTGACATCAATTGTAGTTGTAGATTTGTAGTAACCAGAAACACAAACCAAAACATGATAAAAATTTATAATAAACAAGCATACACAACACAGTAGAAATTGGAATTCAGTAAAGAGGAATAGTAGTGATTGGAATAGTTGAGCAGTTAAAGGTGTTAGGCCAATTTACTGTGACAGATTTGTTTAAAAATCTTGAAAGACTGATCTCTTGTTTGTGAATTGTTCTAGTTATTCATGATTGTTGCAATTTGCTTGGAAATCAGATAATCAAGGCATTATAGTTGAATTGTAGTAATTACCTATTTAGATAACATGATTATTCTGTTTTTTCCTTCATTTATGGAGAGAAGAATCTATCAACTATATCAACTGTTAAGAATGTTTGTCACTGTTGACTTTTCCATATCTATCTACTGTGAACTTTTCCATCTCTAGTAGTCTCTTAGTATTGTTCCTTTCTTGAATTCTCGTAATTATATTTTTTAGTGCTAATCTATTACGATTACTATTACCATTACTATCTACTGTCACTGTTGTAGTTGTAGTTGTAGACAGCGACAAACATTCTTCTCATTGATTCAATTGTAGTTGTAGACTTGTAGTATCCATCTCTATCTACTGTTAACTTTTCCATCTCTAGGATTCTCTTAGTACTGTTCCTTATGCGATAATCAAGAAGGGACTTTATGATGCAGTGGAGAAGCTTATTGATGATGACGAGGAACTTGATCAAGCTAGAACTGAATTAAGACTTTATAGTGATGCAGCTGGGGTTTTGGGAAGTCCAAGTTGTATAAGAGCTAGAGATAAAGAAAAACCCCGTAAGTTTTTCATCTTTTGTAAGTTTAAAGTTCGATTACATTAGTACGAGAAATCTTTATATTGACTAACTTTTTTTTTTTGACTTATGATAGATGATTGGTGGATCACATATGGAGGAATCGATGTCTCACACTTACAGAAATTTGCAATCATGGTCTTGAGTCTAACTTGAGTTCTTCTCCGTGTGAACGAAACTGGAGCACATTCCAACATGTAAGTGTTTACTCATTTAGACATTATAAGTGTTTACTACTTCACTGTATGCCTGTTCTTGACTGTTTCATCTAGACATTATAGGTTATAATATTCCACCTAGACCGATTTACTTACCTAGTTATCTTGCATATTGCAGTTGCATTCAAAGAAAAGAAATCGTTTAACACAACAAAAATTGAATGATAGTGTTTTCATTCAATATAACAAGAAAATGCAGCGTCGTTATAAAGCAATTCAAGAATATAACGATGATGATAAATCTCATGATCCTATCTTCTTGGATGAGCATGACGAAAGTGATGAATGGTTGGATGCACAAAATCTAGATGACTTGATTGCAGAAGGTGATAATGTCACCTCATTTGATGAGTTTCCAGACACCGGTGGTGATGCAAGTAGATCAATTTGTAGGAGAAGTGCAATCAATTCTCGAAGCAAGTCAATATACCCAACAAACTCCGAGTATGATGGATATGATACTGATCAGTTGATGTGTGATACTGACGAAGGGCTACTTGGTGTTGATAATATCTATGATGATTCTCTTGATATTGATTCTGAATAGAACTAGAGTTGTAATACGCTTGTTGTTTAATCTGAATATTTAGAACTTTGAAAGCGGTGTTTATTTTTGTTTTTAAACTTTGAACTTTGAACTTTGAACTTAAAGTATGGTTGTTGTTTTTAACTGATTATCTATTTTTTTTTCTTAAATTTTCTGTTTATGTATTATATTTGTAATAACTTTAATATTTACAGGTATATAAAATTTAGATAAAAGATTTAATAGTTAGTCCGATATTTGGCCGATAATCTCCCCGAGATATCGTTGTCAAGGTGTCAAGGTCCCGGCCGCGACGAGACCAAAATCCGAGATTGACTACATTGATCAGACCCACTGGACTTGCTTGAGCCGATCCTATATCCCGGCTCGCAAATCACACCGGTCCCAGCCGAGTTAACCCTAACTGATTTGACGCCCGAATCAACAGAAGTTTGAACATCTGAAATCTAGAATTCCTTATTTTCTGATCGAAAGAATCCAGTAACATCATATACTCCTCCATTGTCGCCTCAGAAGAAGGAGAATATTTGTGATCCCATTCAACTGTTGTAACCCACTATTGACCACCATCTTCCACATGCAACACCGCCGGAATCATCGAAAAGTTTCCTGTCACTGCAAATCTGAAGAAGTTGAAATTCTCCATCTTCAATGTACTGATCACAACCTCAGCAAGGCCACCCAATTCTTCTCCAATGGTTTTAAATAGATTATAAATCCAGTAATTTCGAGGAATACCCCTAAGTTTTGAATTGGAATAATCCTGTCAGTTTCTTTGTGAAATGCATGATTAACCACCTTTTTGTTCTTTGGTACATCCTCACTATAGCGAGACACATGTACTGTTGCCCCATCGATAACAAGTGTTCTAGGTTTCCAAAGCTCCATCCAAAGATCGTCAGTCACTTCGAAAATTGCAGACTGTGAATTTAGAATCCTAAGCTCCACCAATTGGTCCTATCTTAGCTGCTTCTTCACCTCTCTTGCGACTCTATTCCATCTTACTAAGCCTTCGATCCGCACTGCTCCCATCTTAATTAACAACCCTAGAAAGAATATTAGACTTTGTTAAAGCTGGAAAGTCTGAATCCATAGGAATTGTCTGCATCGTCTTATTCGTCATTTTGTTAATCTGCATTACAATCTTCAACTCCTTGCAAAGAACAACTCAACAATAGTTATTTTCCCCACTAGGTACGCAAATGGCATAAAATTTAGGTCCATCCCCTCTTCTAACTCTCGATATCCTTAAATATTTTCCTCCTTCATTAGTCCTAATCTCACACAGAAACGATGCTTCTCCTTATCTTCTTGGCCATCTCTTCGAAAGAGTTGATAAGAAAGTAGCTTCTTCTAAAACCTTAATAACCCACAGAGTTACATCTGACGAGAAACTCAGCCATGATTTAAACCCTCCTCTCTTTGATTCCTCCAATCTAACTATCTTTCGATTTCCTAAAGTCCCCACTGAAATTGAGAAAGACTTTCTGTCGAGATAGAGATTCTTTGCTTTTCCTCTTTCCATCCTCTGACTCTCATTATGTTGTTGTTCTGACCGATAAACTCAATTGCTCATGACTTATGTCCATATGTAATTTCAAATAATATATCTAAATGGTGGGCAAATTATGAACACCTTCTTGTATAGCTGATTACCTCTATTCTAATAAGGAGTAAGCGATAAATTTTCTTTCCTTCAAAAAAAGAAGAGAGGATTCAAAGAATCTGTTTTAGTCTGATATATTTTCTAACGATAAACTGTTGCTAAGAATATGGTATATTAATTGTGGGAACGATTTTTATGTAAAAACTAGAAAGAGATAATATTTTTTAAAGCATAGAAAGAAAAAGATTGATTGCACGAGGGTTTTAAGTGGATTCGAGGCTTGGGTTTTGTTTAATTTTTAAGTTTTTTTGTGAGAGACAGCCACAGGGAGAAGGATTTTAGTGGCGTTTGTCCATCCTTATTGTTAGTAAATAAAAGAAGCATGACACGTGGAAGAAGATCGAGAT
>JAJJMC010025232.1:3765512-3796862 GCA_023531435.1 Papaver californicum | reverse complement strand
ATCTTTAATTGATATTTGAGAATTTGATTGGTTGTTTTAGTCGAAAATTTTTTTGGCTTAAATACTTATAATTCAGTAGTTGATTTAGATGAAGCAGAAGGAAAACAAGTTCTTCCGGATATTGACTTCAAGAATATCATCTAATAATTCACAAAAAAATTGATTTTCATCGAGAGGTATTCGATCAATCTTTTTTCGAACAATTTTTTTCGATCGACGAATTTGATTTAATTAAATACGAGCTTTGATTGATAAGACGATAGCAAAGATTTTCGAGATTAAGTACACAGGTTTGGTGAGAGTGAAACTAAAGATCTAAGATTATACCAAATAAGAAGGATTAGTCTCGAATTGGACTAGCCCTAGGAACTGTTGACTAATGCCAGGAATTAGTCTGGTGACCTTGGTTCTGATAATTCTTTGGTAGATCTCGTGGTTGAAGTGATTAAATTCATAGTCTAACCCCTCGTATCGGTCAGTTTTATCTGGTCCGTTGAAGATTAAATTCATAGTCTAACCCCTCGTATCGGTCAGTTTTATCTGGTCCGTCATCGTGAAGTGAAAAAAAAAGGCTACTACATAGGTGGGTCAGGAGTTGGAGAATGTACAAATCTTGGGTGGGTCAGGAGTTGGAGAATGTACAAGTCTAAAGATTATTTTATTGATGATATTGATGGTAGTGACATTGATTTATATACATTATATTAAAAAACACTTTTTAAAATCGGTCTTTCCAAGAAAGGTAAAGGATTCATGGTCACGAGAAAATAAAATAATAGTAATGGTTTTGATTAATTCCGGAAAGCCCGGCATAAACATAAACTGAGAAATGATTTATTGCATGAACATTACTCACATTACAAATCATTCTCATACCAATTAAATTATTTAATAAAAATGACAATTCAACGGAAAATGACCATGTAACATTGATTCTCTCAAGATTTTCCAGCTTTGCACCAATCCCCACGTGGACTCATTATACTTTTGCTCGGATGTCTGGCTTGAAAGCACAAGGCAACAAGACCTTCCGGTGAGGAAGATGAGGGTCTAGATTCTCCCAAGTATCTGTCTTGCTGTTATATGTATGAAGTGATAAATCATCAACTGGTTCAACTCTTCTTGACCGAGCCTGAATGTGACGCTTCTTCATACAGACCATGATATAATCGCCATTACCAGTACAATTGATCTGATATGCTCTGAACATTGTTGACTTCTTTGTTGTAGTCGAAGAGATGTGACTCCATTCACCTTTCTGCTTGTAATCAAACTCCCAAATTTCTATAAAAGAACCTCATCTTCCTGTCTTTGAAATAATCGCTAAAACCCTTCCACCACACTCAACCAAGCCTACAGGACGTGCTAGTACTTTCTCATCAAAACTTAATTGTGGACAGACAGATATTGTGCCTTTTTCTTCATTAAAACAGATTAACGTAGTATTTTGTAAGAGATAATACACTAAAATTTGACCTTCACTACTATTGACTGTTATACCTTTCTAACGATGATTGGGGGTACATCATTTCTCCACCGATTTCCTAAATTTGTATACTCTCATGCAGCTGGTAACTCAATCCAAGCTTTCTCCTGTTCTAAAGAAGAAAATACTTTCACCTGCATATTTCCATACAGAACAAATACTTTGTATTGTAATTCTGATGGCGAGTAATGCATCACTATTCCCTTGGTTGAGTCAATTGCGGTTGAATCAAAACAAGGTAGCGTGCATACCATACCAGTACAAGGATTGCACATGTATGATGAACTGTCAATTTTGGATACAAAACACACAAGTCCACCTGATCCAGCAATAGGAACGACGCATCTTTCCTTAGGTAGTTTTAACTTTATGGGTTTCGAAGCATCAATTTCCATATCATATACATAACTATTCTCAGCATTGGCAAGTAAAAACCATGGGGATCGCTCAAATAACTGATTTGATGTCAAATGAAATGATGCGGACTGTAAAGTCGTATACCATGTCTTACTAACCATTTGGCACCAGAAGATATCTTTTGTGGGAAGTAGTCCCTGTAATATCACGACAATGTCATTGTGGAGTTTGTCCCACTGATTGTCACCGCCATTGCAAACTATCATGGCCTCCCCTAGATAGGAGCTTTGCTGGTTTTGGCTGTCGTCGTTGTTGCTTGCCATATGTGATTGATAAAAGAGCTCCTGAACCTGGGATTCAGCCCAATTAAAAAAACAAAACAAAAAAGAAGTTTGAAGGTTAACTAGGAGAGTATTCAGAAACATAATGATGAAACATTTATCAGAAGTAAAAAGTTGCGGAAAGAAAACAATGATTACCTTCTACTTTTACCAGAAGAGGATTTGCACAAAGCAAACAATAGAGAAGCTCTGATCTGAGGAAGGAGATAAAACCAAGGTGTTTTCCAGAGACCAACACTTATCATTATATAGCCATGCTACCATAATGATCTCTGGCCTCTTATAGAAATATCTTCAACCCCTGGTGACCTGTAGGCAGGTTGTTACTCAAGCATAAATATATGACCAAATACAATGACTCCTGCTGATTGCAGAAAGCAGTGAATAGAAGTTTTTAAAGTATCGTTATTACCGTTGTCTGTTATAGGCATAAAAGTACGACCAAATACAATGACTCCTGGTGATTGCAGAAAGCAGCGAATATAAGCTTTTAAAGTATCGTCATTACCGTTGTCCGTTATAACAATTATTATTCAAGGCCTTACCGTTGTGGTGTTGTTTAACCACCTATAACGGCTGGACGACCGCTATGCCAAAATGGACAAAATAGTTTAAAATGATAAGACTGGCATTAGTCAGAAAGATAAACAATAATCTCCGGAACCATGGCCGTTGCTACAACAATTTAAAAGTGGAATTTGATGGGAAATTCATTAACTGATCCTATTTCGATAAACTTACATCTATTTGGTTGGTTGTAGGTTAAACAGCGCGCATGCCCTCAATGCTAGTATGGATTATAGAATCCGAAAAGATCATGATCCAGCTTAGCTATTGAATGCTTCATTGCACCTACTATGTAATCAATTTGATAATGACAACACATTAAATTTTTTCTTAGTAGTTTATCTTTTCTTCCATCTCTGCTAATATATTCTAAGCAACAAATTTGCCAAACTGCCTAGTCATTTTCTAGATATAGCTTCAGTCTTATCCCCCGCACAGTGATACACTAATGGATTTCTTAAAACTTGGGTTTAATTTCTTGCAGCTTGTTCGATACAGTTGTATTTAACTGATCATGGAGATAAATCCAAGTCAAGACTTCCATCAATATTAAGTGGTTTCGAAATAGATAATACGATAACATTCATAGCAGACAGGAAAAATCGTATCATGATACAGTTTCAACAAATTCATAGCTAGTCATTCACAATAATTTATTAGAACAGTCATCAAATGCCCATACGTTTTCTACGAAGTAAACTAAACCCTGAGTTTCATGCTCTGGCTTGACAGAGCAAGGCCGCATTGTACTTAAAAGGAAGTTGGCAGAAGCTCAACCCAAGAATTCTAATGTTATCCATCAACGAGAATACCGAGAAAAGGATAACAGCTGTTACTTGTTTGATTTGGCCTCTAATCACAATGTCACTACATACTAATAATAACTTTTAAAACTATTGCAGTCCACCCGTACCTGCACAAATTACGTGGGTTGTGTTAAGTTTGACAACATATGACTGAAACCTTCTATTCCAGATGCGACGTCCTAACCTCGAACAGATTAAAGATATAAGCCATATATCCTTCTTCATTGGATAACCTGACAACGAGAATTTGGTTATGCTTTAGGTTCCAATTAAGGAAAATGAACTTTCAGTGAACTGTGACTCCATCAAATGATGCAAATGTATGACAATTGTACTCTCCATTAATATTTGGGAATAACAAGTATATTTCAGATGAAAATTCAATCTCCAAAACTGAAGGCAGCATCTACATGTATGTGAAAGGATACATCAGAAATGAGAAACCACCATTTACAAAAAGTCAAAGAGACTGCCATCCAGGATAAGGACAATGGAGTCTTTGGTCGTTCACAAAATTTTAGCTAACTACTGAACCACAGAGACCAAAAAAAACGGCTATTGACATATAACAAATTTCCTTTTGAAAACTTCTCGTTGAATGTGTCATCCGAAAAACAAGCCAAAAAATAAGAGTTACCCCTCATGATGGAAGACTCTTTCATCACTTGTTGCAGATTGTAAGGAGCAATCCATAATGATCACTAGGAAAAACAGGGAGCATCAACTTCTGCAGCTTACCTTTTACTTTCTTCTCCTTACAATATGAAAGGCCTTGTAATTCTTCCCTACCGATCAACTCGATCCCACATATTTTGAAATCCTGCAAATTGCACATGAATCAGTCTTATCGCTTCTGCAGAATCCGATTGCCTAATAGCATCTGATCCGATTTGGAATCATATGTATATCCGTTATCTCCGGGCTTTAGCTCACTCCAGGCATCGACCCAACATGGAAACTGACCATCCAACTTGTCATCCCAGTTCATATCACCACCAAGTATGACATTCGGCGAACCCTTGAGAATCAGTATGGCTTCCTTCGCTTGAGCTACACGTTCTTTGCTGAACATCTGATTCTATGTTGGTGGGGCAGGGCAGGGGCTTTCAAGATGGCTAGTAGCAATAACCAATTGCTTGCTCCCTCCACCTCCAACGTCAATCTTAGTCAAACAAAGCTCTCTCCCCATTATAGAGTTGCTGAAGGGTTTGGAACTAAAGGATTTTACGTGTACTAACCACTTAATTTTAACCATTCATAACAATAGTTAAAGTGGGTGAATCAAATCATACATGCATACAGAAATAAGGTTTGTTCACTATTTCATATGAAACTGAGCAACGATAAACTTTCCACCAGCTAGATTGTTGGAAGATCTGATAAATTGCTGGTGTCACCTCTTGTAAGCATATGACATCAGGAGTATGCAGTTGAATGAGATCCCCCAATGCTTTCATTCTCTTATGCAGTTCTAAGTCCTCCCTAAACCATACATTGTAACTCAAGACCTTCAATGTGTGCAATTCAATTTCCTTCTTCTCCTCCGTAGTACCTGCACATGTACATCAATTCAAGATTAAACTATTTCAAGGATGCCCAACTGGGAACAGCCCATTTGGCCAGGAGACTGAGGCCAGTAAACGCTGACTGTTTCCTATAATTGATAGAGTTCAAACATAAAACCTTCAAACCCTAAAATACACCAACAATAACAACTAAAGAAATCAAGATTAACCCGAGAAAGTTCCTTCCTTTCTGGATGATTTCGAATAACAAGACTCGCCCACATCGAGAAAACAATCAGATGATTCTTCAGTAGACATCTGTTCAACTTTCCTCTTATTTTGACAAGCTTTCAAGGGCAAGAAAACAGAACCAATTGAAGAATCCAATTTTTCATCTGAATCAATAGGATCTAAATCATCAAAATCAGATGATAAAGACGCAGAAGATCTTGTTCTAAAAATTTCACAGTTATGTCGACCGATTGGGTTTGAAAAAGTACAGGCTTTGCAAGACCATTTCAGCGTCGCTGTTGGAGAAGAAGAAGAAAAAGGAGTGCGAGAAGAAGATAAAGCTGATGATGAGTAGAGACAAATCTGGCATGTTGATTGTTGAGAGGAGGGTTTAGAAAAGTGCATTTTGAACAAGACCACGCCATTGATTTGGAAAAAAAGAAATTGAAATTTCTGGGGTTTCTGAAACGGGGAGATTTAGTGATTAAAAAGGAAGTGAAGTCGAAACTCGTCATTTAAACCGTTTGCCGCTCATATTCCTATGTACTCGGGTCAGGAGACTCAAGACTCGGGAAAGGAAATTAGTGTACCTCTGCTGCTCTGCATTTATAGCACCGTAAAAGACCAGGAACTTTTGGGGTTTTTTCCTTCTTAAAGCGAGGACCTGAAGAAACCACGCTAATAGTCAGCCTCAACAGATGGAACGAGAATACATGGAGGAATTGTTTACTTTAACCCGGACAGCCAGGACATGAGCAACTTCATTACAAGTTTTGGATGAAAATAAAATTAAGCAACAAGGCAAAAACTGAATAGGAATCAGTTAATGATTTTTTTTTTTAAATAAGTGAAATCTTTTATACATCCATCCTCTCTTAAAAAAACGTGGCTCAATTGAAGCCTGAGCAAATTAAATGGGAGTTGTCAAATAAGATAAAACAAAGTCATTTTAAAATAAATTCAAAACCCATTTAGCTTATAATTTTTTATAATGGACGGTCCTTTGTTATTAATTTTATTTAATTAGTGCTAGTCTTATTTAATCGGGATTAGTTTTTTTTACCCAGATTTATTCGAAAAGTTGTCAAGTACTGAATTATGACCATGACGACTTTTTATTAAGTCAATAATATTAAATATTTTAATAAAAAGTTGTCATGGTATATAAATTTAAATGTAACTATGACGACTTTTGATGATCAATTTTTGTTTTAAAATTTAAAAGAGTCGCCATGGTTAAAATTTAGAACGATAACGATTGTAATGAGAAATTATACAAGTTTAGTTTTATTTCAAAATCCGTCAGAATCGTCATTATTAAAATTTAAGACCATAACAACACATAATATCCTTCCAATTTTTAAGTAGAGTCATCATGGTTTAAAATTTCGACCAGGACGGTTTTTCATGATGCAATAAATAATGAAAAACAACTTCAAAAGTCGTCAAGATACTAAATATCGACCATGATGATTTTTCAAGATCTTGAAAAGTCGACATGGTTGATAAATTTGAACCAAGATAATTCTTTTTATTATTATTATTGATAAAACTATAGTCCCCGTGGTTGAAATCTAAGATCATGACGACTCTATTTTTTCTATTTATTACTCAGAATTTAAAGGAGTCGTCATGGTCGACCGTGACGCTTGTGAAAAAAAATATTTTAAAAATATTTTTTTGAAATGAAAAATTTATTACGAAAATAAATAATATATAAAAGTAAAATAAAATACTAAAAAAATCAAATAGGATAACACATTTCACAATCTTAGGGATTAGGGTAATTTATAGGTGCATTATTTGCATTATTTGGATACTTTAATTCATTGATTTTTTGTTAGTTTTTATATAATTATGCTTTTATTTTGTTTGTTTATGAGGTTCTTAGGAGTTTTGAAGTGTATTCAACTAAAGAAGAAGAAAGGAGTTCATTACGACACGAAATGAACAAGGAAGTTAAGTTCTACCAATAGGGAAGGGCCAAATACCAAATTTAAATCATTCAAATTCAGGAGTTCTTAATAACATTTTGAAGAGAACGATAAGAAGAAGCCAACGCAAAAATAATGAGGTCATTAGGAGTTCGTATGAGGAAGTTATGAGCAAAACAACCGAAAGAAAATAGAGAAACACTCACCAAAATAATCGGGAGATGACAGGGAAATTTATCTACCGATTATAGGAAGTTTCGGGTACAGAAAACTTCATTTTTGAGCTCCAACAATCGGTAGATAACATGGAAATTGAGTCTACCGATTATGGCAAGTTATATACCGACTATGTCAAGTTATCTACTGATTATGGTAAGTTTTGGACACAGGAAAGTCATATTTTGAGCTCTTACAATTGGTAGATAAGGAGGGTATTGTGACTACCGATTATGACTCGACGGGAGCCACTTCTGAGACACGTTTTTGACTTCTAAATCAAGGTATCATGGTCCCATTAGGACTCTAACACCTAGATATGATGAAGACTATATAAGAAGACTTCCATAACCACAAGGAGTTACTTTTTTACACTTAAAAATACAAGGAGAACAAGAAGCTAGGGCTTGGAGTTACGATTGAACATCACGATTTCTAGGGTTTGCTTTACTTGTTTTCTTAATTATTTTTCATGGATTTTGAAAAACCCATGATGAACTAAACCTTTCTTATTGGTTAGAGATGTAGTCCTAAGTTGGAAAACATGTTTATTAATTGAAGTATTCATTCTCATATGTTTATAATCTCTTCAATATCGCTTATGTTCTACCGTTTATAACGCCTTGTATGATGGATTGCTTGTTTGTTTAAGTCGCGAAATAGATGAGCATGCATTGACATCTATATCTAAACTAGGGATTGAGATCCGGAATTGTCAAAAGATCCTTGTTACAAGTAGCATAACATAGTTGTTAATGACGAGATGTTACCATGCAATTATGTGTAGAAGCGTGACCTAGGTTAAATCTGTGTGGCTCTTGCGCCGGAATGCTTAGAATAACCTCAACTTACAAAGACCATTGTTTCCATTGGGTTAAACTTGAGTGGCTCTTGAGCAAAGTTATTCGTTGAAAATGATTCAAAGAGTGGATCTTGCGCCTTTGATGATAATAGAATTTTTGTCGGAGTAAGCCTGCGATAGGATGCTTTAGGGTTATTGATAGTGAGAGTGCATGAATGTTGAGTATGATTTAGTTGATAACATGTTGGAAGATGGAAGATGAACTCTCTAACTAGTGTTCTTTATCTCTGATATTCGTTTTAATCTATTTGTTTTAGTATAATTTAATTATAATCACAACCAGAACCCCCCATGTTTACATAAGTAATCGAAAGTAATTAATAATCACCTGCCTTTTTGTGGGAACGAACTTGTTCTTATTACTATATTATAATATATATTAATGAAGTAAGAACTTGAATTAATTTTGCTTGACTGACAACCGACCAAATTTTGACGCCGCTACCGGGAAGGCATAGCGGATTGTTATTTTGTTTTTGATTTCTTATTTCTAGTTTTTAACTTAGTTTCAAGAATTATTTTTCAGGTACTATTTCTTTCGTGAATGCTTAGAGAGGGTAGAACAAGTCCCATTGGTATACGACTTTGATTAGGCACTTTACTAAAAGTTTTCGTTCGAGCAGTGAACACTCTACTTTCTCCAAGTATATCATCAAGTGAATTCGCAGATTCAGGCGTAGAGGAAGAACAAGAAACAATAGGTTATACAAATCATACACTCAAGGACTTAGCTTTTCACAAGTTAGATACGCAACAGTGGTGTATTCAGACGACATCTACATTCGAGATTAGGCCAGGGTTGATTCGAGAACTCCCAAAGTTTCATGGAATGACTAATGAAGATCCAAATAAACATTTGATGGATTTCCATAACATAGTCATGGCTGTGCTACCAGCAGAGACTGATGCTGACAGAGTCATTTTACGAGCTTTTCCATTCTCCCTGATGGATACTACTAAGGAATGGTTATGTTATTTTCCTTATGGTAGTGTCACAACTTGGAATGGTCTGGAGAAACTCTTTTTAGAGAGATACTTTCCTGCATCAAATGCGACTCAGATTCGTAAAGAGATTTGTGGCATTAAGTAGATGGCATGAGAGACATTGTATAAATGCTGGGAACGTTACAAGGGATTGGTGGCTAGCTGCCGACATCATTAATTCAGTGATTTATTGATCATCCGGTACTTCTATGAGGGTCTTCAAGCAAATGACATAAATCTTCTCGACGCTGCAGGTGGTGGTGCATTAGTGAACAAAACAGTAGCTCAATCTAGAGAGTTAATTGAGAACATAAAAGCAAATTCTCAATAATTCTCAAGTCGTGGGTCAGAACCACTCGTCAGGAGGGTTGATGAGGTTACTTCTTCATCGCATTTAGAGCAAAAAATTGGTAATATGGAGAAGATGATGCAACAAATGGCAGCAGTGATCATCCTTTCTTATGAAGAAGAAGCCGAACAGGTGAATGCAGTATTCCCAAATCAGTAGAGACAACGGTATGATCCTTATTCCAACCCTTATAATCCAGGGTGGAGAGATCATCCAAATTTTAGTTATGCGAACAAGCAAGTTGTAGCTCCAGAGCCGGTTTTCAAACATCCAAATAGGTTCCAACAATAATTATAACCTCCACAACAAGCTCAAAACTCAGAATCAGCGGAGATGCTCTCCATGATGAAGAATATGACGATGTTGATGCATAAAAATTAGCAGACAACTGATAGTGTGATAAAAGAGCTACAAACTCAGATGAGCACGATAGCCGGTAGACTGAATCATCTGGAGACACCAAATAGTGGGAAACTACCTTCCCAACCTATCAATCCAAGAGAAAATATCAACGCCGTGACATTGAGAAGTGGTTCACAAACTGTGCAACCAAAAGAAGCTGAGAAAAACATAGACCCTAAGGGGCCGGTTTTGGAGAAAGAGATTGTTGGTTCTGCCCAAACCGATGAGGTACCTAAAGAAAACTATAAACCTCATGTTTCTACTTATGTTCCTCCTTTACCCTTTCCTCGCAGGTTTGCTAACTCGAAAAAGGCGGAACAAGATAAAAATATCTTAGACATTTTTAAAAAGATTTATGTGAATATTCCACTCATATATGCGATTAAACAAGTCCCAAAATATGTGATAATTCTGAAGGACTCGTGCACCAATAAACAAAGATTGACCGGTAATAAGGTAATGTGAGTGGGGGAGAATGCTTCGGCTATCTTGCAAAAGAAACTCCCACTCAAATATAAAGATCCCAGTAGTTTTGATATTCCTATTGTTATTGGTAACACAACGTTTAATAAGGTTATGCTTGATTTAAGAGCATCAGTAAGTGTTATGCCTGCATCTATATATGAATCTCTTAATTTAGGACCTTTGAAAGAAACTGGAATTGTTTTACAATTATCTGACCGTTCTAATGTATACCCTAGAGGTATTGTTGAAGATGTGCTTGTGCGGGTTAATCAGCTAGTCTTTCCAGCAGATTTCTGCGTACTGGAGATGACAGATGGATCAACTGATTCGTCTATACCGTTGCTACTGGGACGTCTATTCATACAAACGACAAGAGCAAAAATTGACGTCTATAGTAGGACATTGACAATGGAATTTGATGATGGAGAAATAATATGTTTCACCATTTATGAGGCGATGCGATATCCTAGTGATGTCCATTCTTATTTCTCCATTGATTTATTGACTCTTTAGCTCAATGGATGTTTAATTTGGGGAGTAATGATCCACTAGAGACTATTATCACAAGGAGTGTGGGTTTTAAAGATCTTACGGATCCAAGAACCGAGCTTAAATTAAGGGATGAAATTGAGGAAGCTATTGGTGAACTCAATTCGTTGCAACAATGCTGATGTGATTTTAATATAGTGGTAAAAAGGTTCGATACTCAGACTTGTGAAAATTCGATTTCTAGACCTAATTTTTAATAAATAAAAATAAAGAAGATTAAAACAAACTTGATTTCAAATTGATGGGAGAACTAGGGTTAAGGATTCCAATATTAACCAATATTTCAAGTGATAAAATCTTATAATTCTTGTATTCAGTTTAATCAAAACATTGCCAAAGTTAGGTTTTTGAAAGAATAATTGTAAATCGAAAGCATGAGACATCAAAAGTTTAAAACTAAGCATGACCCATCAAAACAAAACACAATCATTTAAGAACTAGCGACAGTATCAGCGACAGTTTCCTGGAGCCTTTGTTCTTCGTTTTCTTCCTTACAGCAGCAAATTTTTTTCTTCCTGAATTTTTACGGTGGCTCTGCCTTCATTGTTTCTTGTTATTGTTTGTATTTATAGGATTATATAACCCTAGGAACTCTTCTTAACCGATTAGAACACAAAATATAATCGAAAACCAACTCCAATTACGTGATAATCTGACTCCGAATGTGACTCTTCTTTTTCCGGCTAACTTGAATTTTCCGGCAATTTTACGGCGTAAACCTCTCTTCAATGATGTGTTTTTACTTCTTTTGATTGTTTCTTACTATTGGTAACTTTAAATCACTACGAAATCCATTAAAACTCGGTTCATACCAAATCAACAGAATTTTTCTCACGTAAGTAACTTTCCCGCCATTTTCTTGTATTCGAATTTGAATGAAGGGTGCCCTTAACAATTGTCTGGGTAACTTTAGTAATTTGGTGGGTGCCTTTAGTAATTTTTCCTGGGTGCCTTTATCATTTTTGAGCCGATTTTTCCACAAATATTTATTTCTCAAAGATACCTACAAAGACATAAAAACTCGTAAATAGTATAAAATCAAGCATTAACAAAATAGAGAATCGAGCACAATTTAGACATAAAAATGTGTCTATCAAATGCCCACCAACTCATGATATTTCTTATCTCTTTACCATGCACTAATGAGAAATTGTTGCCATCTGTCTTGCTGGCTCTTAAACTAGATTTTAAGCTTCTTCTTGATCACCTAAAATATATGTATTTAGGTGATAATGAGGAGTTGCCGGTAATAGTTTCTAAATAACTAACTGAATTGCAGGAACAAAGACTTCTTCGGGTGTTGAAGGAGTATAAACCGGCTATTGCTGATATCAAAGGAATAAGCCCTTCTACGTGTATGCATAAAGTACTACTTGAGGAGGGAAAAAATCTTACAAGGGAAGCTCAACGTCGTTTGAATCCTCCAATGATGGAAGTAGTAAAGAAAAAGATACTTAAGTTATTAGATGTGGGAGTTATCTACCCCATTTATGATAGCAAGTGGATGAGCCCGATACAAGTTGTAGCAAAGAAGTCAGGCGTTACAGTAGTGCAGAATAAAGACAATAAACTTTTCTCAACTCGAGTGCAAACCGGTTGGAGAGTTTGTATTGATTATCGAAAACTTAATGCAACAACTAGAAAAATCACTTTCCTTTTCCTTTTATGGATCAAATTTTGGAAAGATTGTCAGGACACTCGTATTACTGTTTTCTTGATGGTTATTCAGGTTACAATCAGATTGCTATAGCACCTGAGGATCAAGAGAAGACCACTTCTAATTGTCCTTTTGGAACATTTGCATACAGAAGGATGCCTTTTGGTTTGTGTAATGCGCCCTCTACCTTCCAAAGGTGTATGGTAAGTATCTTTTCAGATTAAATTGAAAACATTATCGAAGTTTTTATGGATGATTTCAGTGTGTATGGTGATTCATTGACTTGTGATTGCATAACCTTACATTGATTCTTAGATATGTTGAAACTAATCTTGTGTTGAATTGTGAGAAGTGTCATTTTATGGTAACTTATGGCATTGTTTTAGGCCATATTATATCTTCTAAAGGCTTGGAAGTTGATAAAGCTAAGATCGGTCTTATTCGTGCTCTTACCCCTCTCACTACGGTGAGGGAGATTCGTGTTTTTCTTGGTCATGCAGGGTTTTATCGCCGGTTTATCAAAGATTTTTCCAAGGTTGCATCACCATTATACCATTTATTACAAAAGGACGTGGTTTTTAACTTTGATGAGAAGTGTTTGGCGGCATTCAATCGTTTGAAAGAACTTTTGATAACAACCCCTATTATTAAACCACCGGATTTGAGCAAGCCATTTGAAATAATGTGAGATGCCAGTGACTATGCGATCGGTGCAGTTTTAGGCCAGCGTACTGGAAACTACCTCATGCCATTTATTAAGCTTCCAGAACGTTGAATGAGGCCCAAAAAAACTTGACGACCACAGAAAAGAAGTTGTTAGCAATCATTTTTGCATTGGAGAAATTTCGATCTTATTTATTTGGTACGAAAGTTGTTGTGTTTTCTGATCATGCAACACTTAGGTACTTACTTACAAAGAAGAAGGCGAAACCAAGGATCATTCGATGGATACTACTCCTACAAGAGTTTAATCTCGAAATCAAAGACAAGAAAGGAATTGAGAATACCTTTGCGGATCACTTGAGCCGTCTTACTGTAGACGAAGAAGCTATCTCGTTATGTGAAAGCTTTCCATATGAGCAACTCTTTTTAATTGCAGTTTCAGAACCATGGTATGCGGATATTGTGAATCATTTAGTGTCTAAACAAATCCAAAGAAATTTAGCTCGTGTTGAGAGGGATAAACTTAAAAAGATAGCGAATAATATATATGGGATGATCCAGACCTGTGGAAACATTGTTCAGACCAAATTATGCGAAGGTGCGTACCCGAATGTGAATTTTATCTTGTCTTTCTGTCATTCATACGCTTATGGAGGACACTTGGGGGCAAAGAGAACTGCTTTGAAGGTACTTGAAAGTGGGTTCTATTGGCCCATTTTATTTAAAGATGCATATGTATTTTGTACAACTTGTGATAGATGTCAAAGAACGGGCAATCTAGGTGCTCGAAATCAAATGCCACAAAAGTTTATTCTCTTTGTTGAAATTTTTGATGTATGGGGCATTGATTTTATGGATCCTTTTTTTAAATTCTTTTGGTAAATTTTATATCTTACTCGTTGTTGATTATGTCTCGAAATGGGTGGAAGCTAAAGCCACCTCTACTAATAATTCTAAAGTGGTTACAGATTTTATTAAAGAACATATTTTTGCAAGGTTTGGAACTCCAAGAGCCATAATCAGCGATGGGGGATCACACTTTCGAAACAAGTTCTTACAGATTTTGTTAAAAAAGTATAACGTATCTCACAAGATTGCTACAACATATCATCCACAGAAAAACGGGCAAGCAGAAGTCTCTAATCGATAGGTGAAGTCCATCCTAGAGAAAACAGTGAATCCATCAAGGAAGGATTGGAGTTTACGTCTCAATGATGCATTATGGGCATACCAAACAGCATACAAGACTCCTATTGGGATGTCCCCATATAGACTTGTGTATGGTAAACCTTGTCATCTTCCTGTTGAAATCGAGCATAAAGATTTTTGGGCTATTCAACAATGCAACATGGAGATGGATGGGGCTGGTAAATAAAGGATGCTTCAATTGAGTGAACTAGAAGAGATTCGTAATGATGCATATGAAATTTCACGAATCTACAAGGAGAAAACAAAGGCTTTTCATGATAGTAGGATTTCTAGAAAACAGTTTATTGTTGGACATAAAGTTCTCTTGTTTAATTCTCGCCTTCATTTATTTCCTGGAAAATTGAAGTCTCGTTCGATAGGACCCTTTTTTGTGTCTAACGTTTTTACTCATGGTGCAGTAAATATTCGTAGCTTGTTAACAAGAAAGGAGCTTAAAGTGAGTGGGCATCGTTTGAAGCCCTATTATGAACCTTTTGAACCTGAGATGGTTGAGATCAATTTAGTAGATGCACTTCCTCTGGAGGATTAGCAAGGAATGCCAAATTGGGCTGAAGACGTTAAACTAAGCATTAAATGGGAGGAAACCCATTGGTTTTGTATTTCTATCTTTTTCATATCATGTTAGGATTTCCCATCTTGATTTTACGTTGGGGGAATCAATTTACATTGACGACAATGTAAAGTTTAAGTATGGGGGAGTAATTAAGCATATAGAGTTTTTAGTATTTACTTTTGTAAGTAGAATTTTAAGACTTTTGTACATATTTGCATGAAAACCTTCAACTTTTAGAGATTTTAGAGTCATTTATATACTTCTAGCTACATTTACATACGGAGTTCTAGCCGAAATAACTGAACTTAGAAGTATTATAGAACTATATTCAGAGTGCTTAGTTGTTGAGAGGCTAGAGATGACAAAAATAGACTTAAACTGCCGGTAAAGAGTTTATTATTAGAGTTGTTGATCATTCAATACCCATGAGTGAGGCACCAAACCTTCAATTTTCTGTTTAGAGTGTTTCATCTGTGCAAATTCCGGGTAGAATGATGAGCTACCTAACCTAGCACCAATTTCAGCACTACTTTTTAATCTCTTGAGTGCTATTTCTATCAATCATGAGGGTGCCATCAGAATTGCTAACTCTATCTTGTAGTCTTGTTTGCAGTTGGCACCATTCTCTCGACAACAACAGGTCCATAGAAACATATCGTCATCAACAAGCGGAACATCAAAATTTGAAGGAAAGTTGAAGACATACAAGGTTTACAAGCAACCGTTCAAGAAAGAGCAAATTTCATATTCAAGTAAAGCAACAATACAATTAGCAGAATTATGTATACATGTTAAAGACTTATGTATAAAAGCGAAAGAAATCAAAATATGTGAGTTAGTGAAGTTCATGATATCGAGGCAATACAAGTTGTGAAGAATCAAATGGTAAAGTCTTATCCCACGACCTTAGTAGTTTCATCATTTTATTCATTTTCCAGTTTATATTTTGAAGTCAAAAAAAAAATGCTTATCATTGCTTTAGTTTATATTTGTTTTTTGTATTCAATCAATAAGGTCGTGAGGAAGAAGAAATCTATGAAGAAGTTTCAAACGACAAGAAATTGAGGAAAAGAGTTAAAAATTGTCAAGGGTCTACGAAGTTTAAGAGTTCATCATTAACAGTTGAAGACTGAAGACATTTCTATTGGATGCTGTGAGAGTGGTGCTGATTGTCGATTGGGTGAGAAGGTAAGTAAGCATTCCCATCCCCGCATAGTGGTTGATTTCCTTTATTAGAGGTCACCAGAAAAACAAAAAGGGGTTCTTTTTTTCCCCACGTTCTATGGGATAACATCTTCATATGATTCGGAAGGTTACCTTTCCTTCTTACCATTCAATATGTGCAGGATTTCTATCTTTACTCTTGCCCGCACATATGTGAGAACCATAAAGTGCGTCTTTTGAGTTTCAAATTCATAAAATCTTGTTGGTGAGGCAAAAACATTCGGTCGCTCTCGAACCTGGATTCTTTAATATGGTGGTTTTCTCCTAACTCAAGGGTTAAGCATGAAAATAATGTTCTTTATACTTCTAACTTCTTATGGTTAGTATGCAGAAACTTTATGTCTTCGTAGCTCTTTGGATGCAGGTGCTCTGGAATATTTGAAAGTTAGAACTTAGGTTTTGTGGGTATACCTCTTGTAAACCCTCACGAGACTATGACTCGTCCACGAGGGACACCTATGGGTTTAAAGGCTTGTTACACATGCTAAGTGTAACTGTATCCTCAACGAAATGGAGTTTTTGTAGTTTAGGTTAGTTTAGATTTTTAGTTTGCTCGAGGACTAGCAAAAGGCAAGTGTGGGGGAATTTGATAGGTGCATTATTTGCATTATTTAGATACTCCAATTCAATGATTTCTTGTTAGTTTCCATATCATTATGCTTTTATTTTGTTTGTTTATGAGGTTCTTAGGAGTTTTGAAGTGTACCAAAGAAGAAGAAACGAGTTCATTACGACACGAAATGAAAAAGGAAGTTAAGTTCTGTCAATGGAGAAGGGCCAAAGACCAAATTTAACTCATTAAAATTCAAAAGATCTTAATATCCTTTTGAAGATAACGAGAAGACGAAGCCAACGCAAAAATAATGAGGTCATTCGGAGTTCGTATGAGGAAGTTATGAGCAAAACAGCCGAAAGAAAATAGTGAAACACTCAGCAAGATAATCGGGAGATAACATGGAAATTTATCTACCGATTATAGGCAGTTACGGGTACAGAAAAGCTTCGTTTTTGAGCTCCAACAATCGGTAGATAACATGGAAATCGAGTCTACCGATTATGGCAAGTTATCTACCGATTATGGCAATTTTTGGACACAGGAAAGTCATATTTTGAGCTCTTACAATCGGTATATAAGGAGGGTGTTGTGACTACCGATTATGACTCGACCGGAGCAACTTCTAAGACACGTTTTTAACTTCTAAATCAAGGTATCATGGTTCCATTAGGACTGTAACACCTAGATATGATGAAGACTATATAAGAAGACTTCCATAACCACGTGGAGATACTTTTTTACACTTAAAAACACAATGAGAACAAGAAGTTATGGCTGGGAGTTGCGATTGAACATCACGATTTCTAGGGTTTGCTTTACTTGTTTTCTTAATTATTTTCCACGGATTTTGAGAAACCTATGATGAACTAAACCTTTCTTATTGGTTATATATGTAGTCCTAAGTTGGAAAACATGTTTATTAATTGAAGTATTCATTCTCATATGTTCATAATCTCTTCAATATCGCTTATGTTCTACCGTTTATAACGCCTTGTATAATGGATTGCTTGTTTGTTTAAGTCGCGAATTAGATGAGCATGCATTGACATCTATAGCTAAACTAGGGTTTGAGATCAGGAATTGTCTAAAGATCCTTGTTACAAGTAGCATAACATAGTTGTTAATGACAGGATGTTACCATGCAATTATGTGTAGAAGCGTGACCTAGGTTTAATCTGTGTGGCTCTTGCGCCGGATTGCTTAGAATAACCTCAACTCATAAAGACCATTGCTTTCATTGGGTTAAACTTGAGTGGCTCTTGCGCCAAGTTATTTGTTGAAAAGGATTCAAAGAGTGGCTCTTGCACCTTTGATGATAATAGGAGTTTTGCCGGAGTTTTGCCGGAGTAAGCCTGTAGTAGGATGCTTTAGGGTTATTGATATTGAGAGTGCATGAATATTGAGTATGGTTTAGTAGATAACATGTTGTAAGATGGAAGATGAACTCTTTAACCAGTGTTCTTTATCTCTGATATTCGTTTTAATCTATTTGTTTTAGTATAATTTAGTTATGATCACAACCAAAACCCCCTTGTTTACATAAGTAATCGAAAGTAATTAACAATCACATGCCTCTCTGTAGGAACGAACTTCTTATTATTACTATACTCTAATCTATATTAGTGAAGTAAGTAGTTGAATTAATTTTACTTGGATGACAACCGACCAGTAATCTATTCTTTTTACTATATTTATACACCCCTTACCACCTTCTATAAATGAGAATAAAGTTGACATCCCCCATTTAATTTGCTCTACCCCCAATTAAGCCATAAAAATAAAGTTTACAGGAAAAAACGTGTTTCTTCTCAGATAAAAAAAAATCAGTCTCGATTAGATTATTAATTTTTTTTTTTTTGTAATGAACTTAAGCCAAGCACTATGGTGAACACTTCGCTTAGCTATAGCTTTAATCTAGCCAAAAGAAACTACTATGGGGCATCACTTGGATATAATCTGGCCCAAAGCTTTGGCTTGGCTAGAAAAGTGATCACATCTGATCCCATCTATAGTCAAGCCATGGAGACGAATACCAAAAAAATGCGTTTTACGGATACCCAGTATCCGTCTCAGAGGTAGGACAAATCCTTGGCTTTCGTCATAATTTTGACGGTTCCTGGGAATCTGTCTTGGGAATTATATTTGTTTGTCCTTTTTTTCCTTGCACCTCTCTCACACCGATCTTGGACATCCATTACCATTAACGACTCTATGTTCTCAACCCTCGGATCCCAATGGATATTTTTTAAAAAAATTGAGAGCTTTTCTCTATATATAGCAACATCTTCTTCTTCTCAAATCACACCAACTCAATCTCTTTTAACTTGATTTCCTACTCAAATCCCCTCTAATTTATCATTTTGTCTCAATTAATTGAGATTTTTTTTAAAATTTTCTATACAACTCAATTTCTTATTAATTTAGCTCAATATGGTTATAAGAACTTTGTTCAAAAAGAAGATATTGATCTTAGAAGTTCTTATGTTTCTGTGAGTTGTTATGAAATCATTGGTTCTCGGCAAGCATCGGCTCTATTTTGGGAACGTATTCACGAAGTCTTTGTATCTCTTAACGGAAATGCTAATAGTAGGGACCCAAGTTCCTTAAAAACAAAGATAAAAACAATCAAAAAAGACGTGAGAGAATTCGTGTCGATTGTTAATGCTATATATCGGCAAACTAAAAACGGTATTTCACATGAAGATTTGGTAAGTTGTTGTTGATGGTGAGTTTTTGACAAGGTATAAAACTATAAAATTACCCCTGCCAATCAGCAGGAATATAAAGGGGTATATGTACATATATATGCGCATATGCCTAACACTATAGCAAAATATGGAATATTATGCCTCTACTTATATTCTGCAAGCGAATTAACAATACGTATTCTTTTTAAACATTCTAAACTGGCCTTGTAGCCTCCTTAATACTCATAATATTCATGTCATATGAACTAGTCTCAAGTCGTATAAATTCTACGGAAGAATTCTGTGAACTTGTCTTGAATGCGCATCGATGTTAAACAGCAACATCTATCAAATTCGGGAATAACTAATGCTTAAACCCTGAAATACATTCTAGCTTAAACGCTTCATTCGCAACGAATGCTCCTCCAATTGCTCTTCTAAGCTCAAATATGCTACTTTAGCACATTTCTTAAATATAATCCACAAATTATGCGACACTCCTCTCGCCACAATCAAAAAGTAATGACATAAAAGATGCATTGAACCTCTAAGTTAGGCCAACCCTAGCCTTTTATCCTATCAGCAACGGGCTAGCACTAGTTGTTTGGGTTCACACCGCATTTGCACCAGTTAGCCACATTAGCACTAAAAACGTTAACTTTCCTGGCACTAACCCTAACACCTAGGAAGCGCCAACTAACCTAACATGGTCTTGGCTAGCGCGTCTTGGCCTAATGAGGCCTTAGCTAGCGTATCACCAACTTAGCACCTTAATCTTAGCACTAACAGTGCTAACCCTAACCCTAGCGCCAAATGCGCCAACTCCTTTCGGCCAAGTGCCTAGCTAATGCTTCTTTTGGCTCCAGCGCGTCCAAGGCTAATGCGTCCCTGCCAAGGCCAATGCATCCCTAGCCACGCTGATGCGTGTCGTAAGTGCAACAAATTACTCAAAATATTTCCTATTAATTAACTAGTAATATAGAGGTAGTAAGGCTCGTTCCACAGAGAGTTGTGTAATTGATATATTATTTAGCTTACCAACTAAGAATAAAAGTAAATAAATAAGGGGGGATTGATTTGATTAAAGTAAATTAAAAAGAATAATAATAATAAAATATAATTAGGGAGTCCTTCGCCGTTACCAAACATTGACTGAATTAGTATACTTATCTATCTTTCGTCAGAATCATTCATCACCAACCGTAGAATAGCAGCTAGATCAGTTCTATCCCCAAAACTCCTTTTATCACTGTATACGGAAGTTCTCGACTACCAGATTCTATTCGTATGAACCACCAAGTAGTAGATAACTTAAGGTGTAACCCAATCAAACGCTTTAAGCTTTGTAAATTTAGGTTGATCCCAGTAGTTAAACTCTTAGATCAAGATTCACTTGCTGGTGTTGTCTTCACTCGCAATTGCTTCATAGAATCCCTCTGCAAGGTCTCGTGATTTCTACTTGTGTACAAGTGGATGGACGATTACTTATCTCACAACTCAATACTAGCGATAGAATAATCAAAAGATTAACTTAGTATGCATCCTAAACAATCGAAGAATTACCCATAAACATTAGATATAGTAAAGACAATCGATTATGATTAAAATTATGAATAAACTTGTATAACTAATAAAGCTTTACGTCTAGAACATTGAATTCATCCTTAATCAACAAAAGAATTAGCTACTCATAAAACAAACAAGAATGGTTTCCTCCTAAAGGGGTAAACCCTAGGTTTTTGATATGGAAGGTGATAAGAGATTAAGAGATTAAGAGATATACTATTTGATCCTTAGATGTCTTCTTTTATAGTCTTCAATGCTTGGACCTCAAGTATCCTCTCTTACTAGGGTTTAAAATCCTTCAGGGACCGTATTCTCCTTGCTTTAGAAGCCCAAACGCGTGCCAAACTTCCTTAGTTACGGTTGGTTTCAGCCAAAGAAAGTCAACCGAAATTCTGGCACAAAAATCCTTGTCAAAATCGTCATATTTACGATTGGATTCGAGTCCAGAATTCCAACCGTAATTATTCCTGGACACCTTTTGTATTACATCGTTTTGGTCATAACTCCCTCATCTGATGTCCGATTGACCTCATTCTTTTTGGGTTGGCTTCGTCTTTTAATTATCTACTAGAAATGAGAAAATATTCATATATATTCAACTTATTTTACGGTTGGATTTGATAGTCTAAAGCCAACTGTAACTTTTCCTGGAATTTGTTGTCCAAAATTGACTTTGTTTACGGTTGGCTTTTGGGATACTTTTCCAACCGTAAATCTTCCTGGAAATCTTGTTTCAAAGTTGTGTTTCCATCCTTTTGCCTCTCCTTTACATGTCAGAATGAACTGTTTTCCTCTTCTTAACTCTTTTTTTGACACTATTTCCATTGATTTCGAATTATTCTCCTAAAAGAAACAAATAAAATCGAAAAAAAATTAATAACAAGACAAAATGCAAGAATTATAGCTAAAACAAGTATGGATTGACACTATAAACATGTAAATTATGCACTTATCACACGCATAGCGCGTCCAAGGCCAATGTGTCCCTGCCAAGCCATGCCCGATGGGTCCCTGCCAAGCTAGCGCGTCCCAACAGCATAGCAAGCCTCCTAGTGCTAATGCGTCTCTTATGCTCCAGTGCGCCCTATCCCAAGACCACCGCGTCTTGGCCGCAGCGTACCTAGCATCCTAGCGCGTCCCTTCCAACTGATGCACCCCATAGGCCACAGCGTCCTATCATCCTAGCGTGTCCCAGTAGCCTAGCGCTTCTCTAGCCATAAGTCTAGTGCTAAGTCCTTGCTGCCTGATGCGTCTCTAACTCTGGCACATTTCTAGCTCTGGCAAGCCCCTAGTTAGTGCATCTCTATCCTGACGCGGCCCTGGCCAGTACGACTAAGGTCAATTGACCATAGTGCATCCATACTTAGCGACTTAGTCACAAGAGCATTAGCGCTAGCACTTTAGTGCTAATTGTGCTTGACCCAATTGAAGTGCTAACTTTGAATCTCCTTGGTACTAGCTTCCTAGCCCTACTATGATTGATATTTACTAGAAGCTATGCATGTTGGTCTTACCCCTAAGACGTTAGCATATTAGCCTTTTATACTAAAAAATCTAGATCATTATTATTTGCGCTAAGTAGCTAGTACTATCTTTGTTAGCTATTACCCTCAGAAATATGCATTTTTTCTCAATATGGGTCCAACACTAAATCTTATTTGAATTCTAGTAGGTCTCCTTGATAAAGAAACCCTCCACCACATTTGGCCTCAAATGTCTCTCAGACTTATGCTAAGTCACTTCTGAGCTAATACTTAGCAATTAAATATACCATGTTACTTCTAAGCAAGAACATGACCATTGAACTTCAGAGACTCGACACTAATTAGTCTGATTACCAATCCAGTGAGTCACGCAACTTGCCTCACTAACTTAGAAAGTCATGTTACTTGACTTGACTTAATAAAAACAATAGTTGCTTATAACTCCACTATTTCCACGAGATATCAAATATAACATATGGGGGGATTCATATTGGGGTATTGGTCTGTAGGTCTACGGTAATGTGGATGGTGGTACCACATCCATGAAAAAGAAGGTTACAAGTAGTGGGAGGTTACAGAGCAGTTGAGAGGATGAGGAGTAGTGGTCTGACAGGTCTTCCCTACTTTCCGGACACCAACCTAATACAATCTCCACAATCATCACTTCTCCACCTCTCCCTAACTTCCACGACGTACGAGAAATCAGTATGTCTCCTTCGAACTATAAATATATAGTTCTCATACATTCAAAACAAGACAATCAGTCAGGAGAAACTAAACATATATAATTAGTGATTCCTCTCAAAGAATCCTTTCTTCTTCACACATCACCTATCACACTGATATTTTCTCAACCTTTTTTGTTTCCCTCCCCTAAGACCTACCCTAATCCTTTTTATCTCTATAATCGAAGCAGGACTGAACGGTTATTTCTTGATTTAGGCTCGTCCTGTTCGAGCTTGATCTCTCGAACCTACTTGAAAGTACGATTTTACCACATATTTGTTTTTGCCCTAAAAAAACTGGCGACCACAGTGGGATATCAACCTCTAGGTTATAAAAATTAATTTCTCAATTATTCAAAATGGTCGGTCTCAGACTAGATCTTACAATCACTGATCCCAATTCCAACCCTTCTGGCACCAATGGTGATTTTCCTAATGGTGCTCTTTTAAATCAAAGACACTTCTGATGATCTTCACTCCAACAATGTGAGGGAGATTAGAAATATTCCAGATCCAACACCACTCATGATGGCTGAGCTTAAACGGAGACAAGAAATTATGTCAAGAACCCTAGAAAGGATATAAGACTCATAAAACTTCATTCTCGATTTCCTTCATCGACTAACAGAAGAATTAGGGCGCAGTGCTGTCTTCAGAGAAGACTTACCATCCCTGGGGTTGGAGATTCCTTCCCAAAAAAACGTGACCTCTCTGCACCATATCAGGAGTTTCACCACCTGTGAGAAGCCAGTGAATCAGGAAGCAAACCGCCTGGTCGAAAACTTATGCAAAGTTCTGCATTTATCGAAACTCCAAACGCAGAGACGTAATTGCTTCCATGAACCGTGTTGCTACTGATGCACATCTCCGAAAAAACACCAGAAATACATGCGTCACCTCGCCTTTCTGTGAATAATATCAGATTCACCAAAGAAGACATTATGGCCAAAGAAGGACACAACCGAGCCTTGTACGTGACTGCTTACCTCACAGACTTTGAGTTTCGAAGAGCACTTGCCGACATAGACGCCGCGACCAAAATAATCACTCTCAAGACCCTCAAGACTACCAAGGTCTAGTCGAACAAGATTGTACATTATCCTATCATGATGAAATATTTCGAAGGGAATCATACCAGCACTTACGTACATGTCATATTAGGGCTCAAGGTGGGATCTATTCGATCAAAAGTGAAGTTTCATATCATTGAGAAAGAACCTGAATATCATATGATACTGGGAAAACCATGGCTTTATGAAAATAAGGTCGTCCCCTTAACTTATCACCAATGCATGAAGACCATGATAAATGAGAGAATAATTCGAATTTCGACGTCTTCATCTCCTTACGCTTCTGTTTGTGGTCCCAAATTGTTTGAATCAAAGACCGATGTACTCGACTTCTCTTGCAAGATCCATAAAACTCCACTACCCAGTTTGACAATTATTGAAGAGTCCGTGTTAGACACGTTTTTGTGTCTTGATCTCATATTTATATTGTTTTTTCTCAATTTATGTAATAATATTACTATTTGGTATATCTTTAGGTAATTTTGGAAAAATAAACAATTGTGAAAAAGTTGGCTTCAATGTGTTTAAAGACACTCCATAAAAGTGATGAAAGCACCCATCAAAATTGATAAAGGAACCTAGAGAGAATTGATAAAGGCACCTACATTTATGTTAAAGGCACCCACCTTCTTCTCCAAATTTCAAAAGATAAAAATTGACGGCAAAATCTATTACCGAATCTGTGGAGGTTATAAACCAAATCTTTGGGATATTTTTGAGAGTTTTAAGGAAAGAATTATCTTCTTTCCTTATAATTAGGAAGTTCTACAACATTGAAACACATTAAATCGAATGAATCCCATGAATATTCGGTTCATGCAAAAAAAAAAAAGTTGGTCACGTCATATAAAAAGAAGGAAATACTATCTCTTTGATTTTAGAAGATTGAATCTCAACGACATAAGGAAACAATGTCTTGGAAAAAGGAAACAACATCCCAGAAGTTGTCGATAATTAAAAGACCGAGAAAAAACAAAAGATTATCGAGAGAAAATAAAATCAATCACCGATCTGCAAAGATTGGATTCTCATTAACGAGAAGATATTCATGAGATTTGGAGTGTTATGGATGTTGTAGTATAAATAAGAGAAGTTGGGTTAGAAGTGAGTAGGTTGGCTTCTGCCAGATTTGAGCCAAGTAAAAATTCAGATCAAGAAAAATAAACTTCTGCACATTCAGAAAGAAGAGGAAGAAGAAGACCAAAATAGCTTTTCAGAACTGTCATTTTAAATCGTTACCTTTTGTTTTTTAAAAGCTTCAGCGATGAATAGTACCAGCGACAGTTCTGTGCTTAATGCAGATTGAAGGCATCTTTGATTTGTTAAGAAATTTATTGTTTTATTCTTTCAGCGACGCAACTCAACGGTCCTTTCTTCAACTACACCTGGAATGATACGTTTATTCATTAAACACTCATTGTAAGCAATTTTCATTAATTAATTCTTTGGTTAATTTTTTTTCTTCCACTCTTGTCTCCATGAGTAGCTAAAGTCTTTTCTAGGGTAGAGGATGAAGTTATTTTTGATGGGTAATATTTAACAATTGATTTCTTTAGCATATTTACTCTCTACTGGTGCTATTTTTTGTCTAACAATTTTCTCTTCTTATTAATCTTTATTTCAATTATCCTGAATAGTTTTAAATTGTTGATCTTTTATAAGCGAAAGGAAATTATATTTTTGCATAACGACTTAAGTCGTAGTAGTAATTTTAAAACGTTATACCTTACAAGGCATGAGATTGGGTTTGAAAATGCATTGATTATTTAAGAGAGAGTGTTTAAGATATCAATTTGTTAGTTTTACAATCATCAAAAGTAATGGAATCCAAAACTTTAGACTTTTCTTTCATTGGTTGATTAATTTGTATAGTTATTTCTTTTTATTTTAGAATTAAATCATCAAAATCAATTTGTCATTAGCATATAAGTTAATTAAAAACTAGAAATCACAATTCTGAAATCCCTATGGAACGAACCGTACTTGCATACTGTCTCATCGACATCCGTGCTCTTACGGTATAATTGAAATCCCATCAGTCTGATATGGAACTGTCTATATCCAAGGAAAGAGGTAAATTTTCAGAAATGAATCTCTCTGCTGATTTTAATCATGATTCTCTAATGACTACCAATGCGCCAAGTCATGCTCATGGCAAGAGAAAACATAATTTCGCAACGAGTTAGTAATTAATAGGGGAGACTAGAGGAGGGTCTCCCCGCCCAGAATGTAACTATAGCGCAGAGCCTGGCCGAGATGAAATCCCGAATGCTCCTCGACAATTACAATATGGTATCGATTCAACCACAGATTCCCTTGAGACAGTCAACACCGGGACAGATTAAATTCCCAGTCACATCTCCATCAGCTCCACCTTGTCGAAGGAGGAACGGTCGGAACTCATGCAACTCCTTAGGGTTTTTCAAGACGTATTTTCCTCGACCTATGAAGAGATATCGGGTCTTAATGGCAAGATAGTCACTCACCATTTACGTGTCATACCTGGTTCTAAACCTGTCAAGCAACAACCGAGACAATTCAGGCATGAAGTTGAGGAACAGATCAAGGTCAAAATCTTAAAGCTACTCACGGAAGGCTTCATCAAACCCATCCAACACCCCACTTAGCTGGCTAACGTGGTACCTGTCAAGAAGAAAACGGTCAAATCAGATGTTGTGTTGATTTTACGAACCTGAATAAATATTGTCCCAAAGATGACTTCCCACTCCCCAATATAGACATGCTCGTCGACGCGACCAGTGGAAACGGTATGTTCTCATTTATGTATGGCTATAGTGGTTATAATCAAATAAAAATGTATGAGCACGACGCCAGCAAAACTGCATTTCGAACTCCCATCGGAAACTTCTACTATATTGTGTTGCCTTTTGGTTTAAAGAATGCCGGTGTTACCCACCAGCGATCCATGAAAACAATCTTTCACGACATGATGCACAAGCAAGTAGAATACTATGTTGATGACGTGGTCGTCAAATCCAAAACACGAGCATCTCACCTGGAAGTTTTACGATAAGTCTTTAAAATATGTCGTGAATACAAAGATAAACCCTTTGAAATGCGCCTTTGGTGTCTCCTCTGGTAAGTTCATTGGGTTTCAAGTGACGGCAAATTGAATCAAAGTAGATCCAGTCAAGACTTAAGCTATCACCACCATGCCTCTGCCAAAGACTGTGAGAGAACTTAAAAGCTTTGTGGAAAAGTTATCTTATATGAGACATTTAATCTCAGGGTTAACTCAATTTGTTGCTTCTTTCACACTACTACTAAAGAAAAGGGCAATTTATGTCTGGTTCTCTGCTCAGCAAAAAGCGTTCATCAAAATCCGACAATTATTATTATCTTCATATGTCATGAGGCCCCCAGTCCAAGGACTCTCCTTGCTTCTATACACGACTTCAAGTGAGGTCGCTACGGGGGCTCTCCACGCCCAAGAAGACGAGGAAGGAGTTGAGTATCCAATCTACTACATCAGTCGGTCATTAAGAGATGCAGAACTCAGATATCCTGAAACAGAGATGGTGTGCCTGTCACTAGTACATGTTATCCAGAAGCTCCGACATTACTTACTTTCGAGCAGGGTCATATTGGTCGCCAAAGCTGACCCCATCAGATTTCTAATTTCAAAACTGGCTCTAATAAGCAGACCTGTCAGGTGGCTTCTTCAGATGTTAGAGTTCGATATAGCATGCGTCTCCTCGAAAGCAGTCAACGGACAAACAATGACAGATCTACTAGCGTCTTTCCCAGGAGAATGTTTGACTGTATTACATGAAGAAATACCTTGGGACTTCCCCGAAATCTCTATTGTTAAAGAAGAAGCATGGATGTTATACTTTGATGGTTTATCTACCCCTAGTAATAATACCGGAGGAGCCGGCGTGGTACTGGTCTCTCCAACAGTGAAAGTATTCCCATAATCATTCAAGCTTGACTTCAAGTGCACCAATAACTCTACTGAATATGAAGTCTTCCTACTAGGTCTCTCATTAGAAAAGAAAGCAGACGCGATGTATCTGGAAATAAGGGGAGACTCAAAACTGCTAGTCAATCAGATGAATAGACTTTACTCACTTAAAGAGGTAACATTAGCTCCTCATAGAACAGAAGCTCAGAAACTACTAACTTATTTTGCCGAAGCCGTGGTAGTTCATGTTGACCGAAGTAATAATAGACCATCGTTTGTCTCGCTATGTTATCCTCCAAATTTGAATTTGAAGGAGCATAAAAGATTATAATGGTGCAGAGACGCATTGTACCCTCGACATGGTTAAATCAATCGTAACATGAGTAAGCCTCAAAGATTTGAATAATTTCTTCTTACTTTATGGGGAACTATATTATAAAAATATGAACGGGTCCCTCTCAAGATATCTCGGAGATGAGGAAGCGCAACTGCAGCTCAACCGCGTTCATAGCAAATTATATGGGAAGACAATGGTCGTGACTCTTTACCGTCGACTCCAATGTCTAAGATACTATTGGCCCACGATGGAGACCCAATCTCGAGAACTGAAAGGATCTTGTTCCAACTTCCAAGCACAACCACACCAACTGGAAGAAATGACAATACATCATGCTGGGGACTGGAGAGAGCCTACATCAAATACATACTTGACAACTACCTTCCTTTGGAGAAGCGAGAAGCAACAAGACTGAAGCAAAATGCAAAAAAGTTCACCCTTTATAAAGAAATCTTGTACCTCAAGAATTTCAGAGGGAACCTAGTGAGATGTCTGGCAGGACCCTAGATCCCGAAAATATTGAAAAAAGATTTTGAAGGAAAACATCAAGGAAATAGGAAATTGTTCATGTAGATTCACGAAAGGTATTACTGGCCAACCTTGGAAGATGATGCAGTCGCGTTTGTTCAAAGGTTTCATCAGTGTCAGATTCATGGGAACCTCATTCGCACGCCGCACCTTCCTCTACATTCTGTAAGAAGTCCCTGGACTTTCTACAGCTGGGGACTAGATCTCATCAGCAAAATCAATCAAAAATCATCAGAACAACAAGATCACATCATCAATACCACTGAGTACTTCACCAAATGGGCCGAGGACATCCCTCTCAGTAGCACGACTGAAGCAACCATAATGGCCTTTATCAAGGAATACATCATATCATGTTCGGTTTCCCTAAACACATTGTCACAGCTAATGGTACTCCTTTTGCTAACCAAAATGTGATAGAACTACTTCAAAAGTACTGTAACAAGCAAGTATTTTCTACCCCGTATTTCCCACAAGGAAATGGACAAGCAGAAAGTACCAACATGACACTGATTCGGATTCTGAGTCGCACAGTGTATGATAACCCCATATCGTGGCATGAACAACTTCCCATGGCGTTTTGGGCATACAGGACGGTGCCAAGAAGCTCCATAGGGCCTTCTCCTTATTCGCTTGTGTACGGAGTTGATGCCATCCTTCCTGCCGAAATCAAGATCCCTTCAGCCCGAATTGCAGCAGCCAGCAAAGTATATTGGGATGAGGCCGAAATCCCCAGGTTCCAGGTCGCAGAGCTAGACCTTCTAGAATCAAAAAGGTCCAAGGAAGAAAGATATGCGGAGGCATATCGAAGAATTTCCAAAGCTTACAACAAAGAAGTAAAGCCCATAATGTTTCAGGTCGGGGACTTGGTACTCAAGACAGCCAAACATATCCAGCAAGACATGTCTGCTCCGAAATTCTTCCCGAAATAAAAAGGGTCTTACGTGATTTCTAAAGCTGTAGCAAGTGGATACTACAGAATACTGGACATGAAGGGAGTCGTAGTGGGAACGGTAACTAATGGTAAGTGGATTAAAGCATATTACGTTTAAATAGAAAAAAAATTCAATTTCAATTCTTTTATTTCAATTTCACTTCTTTTCAATGAATGTTCAAATTTTGAAATCCAAAGCCTACTACATCAATTTAAAAGCTTCTTGTTGATTCAAACCTCACTCACTCTTTAGAACAAACCTTCAAGCAACGAGTAATTCTGCTTATACAACATCTCCATCCTTTCCTGAAACCTCTCGGTCCTAACTTTCAAATCCTGAATTGACTTTTCAATCTTAGACGACTCCATTGATAATAAATTTTCCTCCTCTAATATTGATTTTAAGAAGGAATTACTTTAGCTATAATAGCTACATGATCTGTTTTGATAATATCAAGACACTGATAGAGCCAAATCATATTGAATTTCAAGACTTCACAATTGGTTATCATCTCATCTCATCCCACTTCCGTATCTCCTGACTAGTAACTTCAAGGAGTGATGCCTTGCTCATATCATCAATTATGGGAAGAAGACCAGCAACCATTGTCACCAGGATGGGAGGAAAGTCTTTCAGCAACTTTGAAGCAGCAATGTGACCATATCTTTTCCAAATTTTAGTATAAAGGGGAGCATAGCATTTTGGTACTATGAAGCCTCCCACAACATGGTGCTTACGAGACAGGGACTTCATATGCATCTCGAAAGGAAGGCCTGTGGTTGGGTATTTGTGAATAATGAGACCAAGATCACTACTTGAAATATTAACTGGTGGGTCATAAGGAGTTTCAACCTCGCCGTCAACATCCCTATCCTCCTCGGTAGGAAGAGGCCCCCTGGTTTTTTTCTTTCCCGGTAGGTATCCATAATCTCCATCTCATGTCGACAAAATCGGATCAAATCCTCTGTATCCTGGTACTTCCCTGGAATGGAATAAAAAGGAGAAGAGTTTACTTACACTAGTGGGTCTATTAGACCCGGAGATGTTTGAAGAGGAATTACCCTTTTTGATAGTTCTAGCCCTCAACGTATATGGAACCTCCTTAATCTGAGGTTCCTGTAAAAAAAAATGAATGAAGAATCACCAAATAAGTTGGTTGCTCATAAGTGCCGGAATA
>JAJJMC010025232.1:3754289-3765502 GCA_023531435.1 Papaver californicum | reverse complement strand
GTTGCTCATAAGTGCCGGAATATACAAGAAATGAAGAACTCTTTACCGGACTAGGCCCCCATGAATGTGCTTTACAAGAAGATGATCCTAATCTGATCCACTATTATCAGACATGATGCTATGAAAGGGTACTGAACTCTGCAAGTAATGAAGACGACAAGATTGGCAGGAAGAAAACTCTAAAAATCTATTCGCTTATATAGAGGAGAAGCAAAACCCTAATTTTCAAATTTCAAAGATTCAACGGAGACTCCTTCCGAAAGGGAAGGATATGAGCATGGTCAACAGGACCCGGAAGCCGAGTGTTATAACCCTAGGTTCCGTTGGATAATGTGGTCGTGGCCTATCTATGCATCTCACTCAAGCCAGCAACATGCACGGAGACCAACTACAAAAAATAAAAAAAAATCAACCAATAATATCACTCTTCAAGGGAAGCTGAAAGAGAAAAAAAGGTTAGCCACACCTCTCCTGGTTCATGGCAAGTTGATATTTCTAACAGGAATAGGGGTGCCTACTATCCCCAACCAAGTTTCACGCTAAGGGGTGCATATCTCAAACATCCAAGAAGCTAAGTATGCTTTCTTCTACTCATAAAATTTAAGTTATACATATGTAATCATTATAATTATATTGTCACCGTCTAGTGCTTACTGTGTAACGTTAATGTTCCTCACTAAACAAGGGAGTTAATATAGATGGTGAGTTTTTGACAAGGGATAAAACTGTAAAATTACCCCTTCCAAGCAACATGAATATAAAGGGGTATATGTACATATATGCGCATATGCCTAACACTATAGAAAAATATGGAATATTATGTCTCTACTTATATTGCGCAAGTAAATTAAGATTACAACATTAAATCTTATATGAATTCTAGTAGGTCACCTTGCTTAAGAAGCCCTCTACCACATTAGGCCTCAAATGCCTCTCAGACTTATGCTAGGTCAAATCTGAGTTAATATTTAGCCATTAAATATGCCATGTTACTTCTAAGCAAGAACATGACCATTGAACTTCCCAGACTTGACACTAATCAGTCTGATTACTAATCCAGTGAGTCACACAACTTGCCTCACTAACTTAGCAATTCATTTTACTTGACTTGACTTAATCAAATCAATAATGGCTTATGACTCCACTATTTCCACGAGATATCAAATACCATATAGGGGGATTCTCATTGGGGTATTGGTATGGCGGTCTACGGTAATCGTGGGTGGTGGCACCACCTCTACGAAAAAGAAGGTAACAAGTAGTGGGAGGTTACAGAGCACTACAATCTCCACAATCATCACTTCTCCACCTTTCCCTGACTTCCATGACTTACGAGGAATCAGTATGTCTTCATCGAACTATAAATAAATAGTTCTCATATATTCAAAACAAGACAATCAGTTAGGAGAAATTAAACATACATAATTAGCAATTTCTCTCAGAGAATACTTTCTTCTTCACACACTACCTATCACACTGATATTTTCTCAACCTTATTTGCTTCCATACTCTAAGACCTACCCTAATCCTTTTCATCTTTGTAATTGAAGCAGGACGTGAATGGTCATTTCTTGGTTTAGGCTCGCCCTGTTCGAGCTTGCTATCTCGAACCTACTTGAAAGTACGAATTTACCGTACATTTGTTTTCACCCTAAAAAAGTTGTATAATTAAATCAAGTTATTTCTTATTGATGATAATACTAATTAATTGATTGTTTAAATTCTAATGTTTCAGACTCGAGGTGGTTGGGTGCAATTTCAAACTCAAACAGAGCAACCATTTAAGTAAGATGTTTATTATGAAATTATTAGAGAAAATATTCATGGGTTTGATTATCAACTCATTATCGAGAAAAATACTTTTTTTTAAACAATATTCATACTTTACATTAACACAAAATGGGACGAAAGTACTACCTAATGGAGAGATTCATTGGCACGACAAGCATATTGCGAGGCCCATAGGTACCAAAAAGGCTAAATACGAAGCAAGCCTGAAGAAGGACCACGAGTAAGGAATTTGCAGGGGAGAAAGAGGTGGTACTTCAAACGAGATGGATGAATCGATTATCGATGAAAAACTGGAGAAATGCTCGATTTTTAGACAATCTCTTTTAAGGAAGGAAGAAAAAATAACACGGATGCAAGCCAAGTTCTTTGAAATTTGGTCTGGTAACCAACAAATGCCGTCTCAATAGCAGTGCAATTATGGGTATGGATCTTACAAACCTAGCCCCAACGGAGCGAAAATATTATCAAAAGAAACAAAGTAATATTTTGAAGAGGTTGAATATAATTTTCATCGATGATTCGGAGGATGATGAAGTGATCCAACTCTAAATGTTTCACCCTGAAGAAATAATTTCTTTTAGTATTTAAATTTCCAGTTTAGTTTTGAATTAGTAATGTTATTTTTAATTTTAATGAACTTCCAATGTAGTTGTTGTTTGAATTAAAAAAAAAATCAAGTAATTAATCTTTTCATATGAAAACTTTAACCAACGACTCTATATTTCGAATTAACATCAATTGGTATTTATGTAAAAAGTGATCAATAATTTAAAACAATCTTTGTCTATTAAAAATTGAAATCACAACTGCTCTAAAAGTGAGACATTTTTTCATTAGTAGATAAAAACTTAAAATTACATATTTCCTGAGAATTAGGTAATACTTAGACCTAATATATTTAGACTTGGATAACACAATACTAAGCCCCGACAAAGAGATAAATCTTCCTTTATTTTTCCGTACGAGATTCAATTATACTTGCAGCTTCGAAATGATAAAATAGCTTTTTTTCTCTATTTGGTATATGCATCCGGTGCCGCAAACCTGTCCCCTATGTGCATAGTGAGAAACTCGTTTTACTTGTAGCAAAACTTCTTAACATGAATGGTCCTATCAGAAACATAGTCGTCCTTATAACCAAAGCGTGGAACTCTTTACTTCACGCCCAACTTGGGAACGAAAAGTCCTGATTTTACCAGATTCTAAAATATACCATCATCCCGATCTTCTTCAAGAAGATCCAAGACGACATAATAATTCCTAACCCATTTGACTCTTCCTCAACAGACTTTAATCTTTCCCTTGGTTGGAATTGGTCGTAACCTTGTTTCTTAAGTAGTGAATGATGGAGAATGATTTGTTTGAATGAAGTAGTGTTTAATGGAGAATGGGTTATCCTATTTATATCCATAAAAAGGGCCAATGGCTCTATTCTTTAAACCTTACATCAAACGGCTATATTTAAAACGGTTACATAACGCCTAACGGGTATATGTTTTGAACCTTACATCCAACGGATATATCGACGGTTATATTTTTTCGTATGAAACCACCACTCTCCGTTATTTATTCTAAACACAACTTACCCAAAACATTCGCAACTCCAACATATTTAATATGTATTCTAAAAGCAAAGGAAAGCAGATATTATGTATGGAAGCAAGAAAGGTTTGTCATTTATGTTTCATGGATAACCATAGTATGATGCAATGCCCCTGGATGTATTCTAAGTGTACAAAAGTAGGTTATCCTTGCATCAAAATGGTCATTGAATCACAACCAGAAAAAATTAGGTATTTTGCAATGTCAATATCCAAATTACTGTGAAGAAGCATAGTTGGTAGACGATGCTGCGAAAGCTAAAGAATATAAAAGGGTAAATCATCTATGCAAAAACTTCAAACTTAAAGTCAAATTGAAGACGTGCGTGTGCAACCGATGTGGAGAAGAAGGTCACCAAATCAAGCATTGTCCAAACAAAATTCAATTTGAATGCTCTAATGTTACTGAATTCTCAATACCTAATTGTAACACTTATATGGAAAATATTTCTGGAAATGTCCAGTGTGTCTTTTGGTAGAATGGACTGATTAAGTGTCGTTATGTTTTAGTGTGACTAGCGGTTTGAATTTCAGGAATATGATGTATTGTTGTTTTGAATAATTGATGTTAGTTTTTATTAATTGACACTGTAGATTTCAGAATGACAACATGATAAAAGACTAGACACTGCAAATATTTGCATATTTACTCGTCTCTCACTTGACTTGACAAGACTAAAACTACAAAGACATCTGATGGACCCATCGCAATGATTTATTGTGAATGACCATACGATAAAAGACTAGACACTGTAAATAACAGCCTTGCATGTCTATTATTGTGAATGACCACACGATAAAAGACTAGACACTGCAAATAACAGCCTTGCATGTCTCTTATTGTAAATGACCACACGATAAAAGACTAGACACTGCAAATAACAGTCTTGCATGTCTCCTATTGTGAATGACCACACGATAAAATACTAGACACTGCAAAAATCAGCCTTGTATGTCTACTACCGTTAATTTCGATGTTCACCTTATAAGTCATTTTTTCCCCTTTGATGTTCACAGTGTTGGCAACCATTTCGATGTTCTATCTCTATAAATACAACATTTCTCGCTCAATATAACATACAAAAAATTCTCAAGTTCTCATACCCTTCTACTCCTTTGATTTTCATCGTTCCTATTTTATAATCTTTACTATTCGTAGTACTAATGGCTACTTATACTGAAGAACAAGATCAAAACCTTGTCTGGTCTTACTATTATGCTACATAGGCTCCGTTGGACAAAATATGTCCCTGACGTTATTCTGGACCCAGGTTCTCCAAATGTTTAATGAAATTGATGGAAACCCAAACCACACAGATGTAACTCAGTCAGAAATCGGTTCTAAATTATCAAAAATAATGTGCAAAGGTTAGTAGTAATACAAATACCAGTATATCGAACAAGGGCATCATGGACGACAAACCAAATCATTGTCAGTATTTACCATTTAATTGAATTTTAGAGTATTTTCTAATAATACACTTATTTAATATAGTTTTGGTTATTTATTGTAGGACGAAGCTTCCCATACTGCATATCTTGTAAAATACGAAACGACTTTCCATTTTAATCATGTTTACTCAACGATAGTAGACATCTTTCCTCATATGAACCCCGCACGGTTAGCACGATAACCAACTCCTGCTAATTCTGACGACGAGGAATAACTGGTTTGATTAACGGTTTTGTGGGTATATCTCTTTGTAAACCCTCACGAGACAAAACTCGTCCACTGGGGACACCTTATGGTTTAAAGGCTTGTTGCACATGCTAAGTGCAACCGCGACTCATGTAAAAATGAGATATCTTAACATCTAGTGATGTAATATTGATTTGAATAATTGATGTTGGTTATTTATGCTACTTTCGTTATTTTATTCATTGCAAAATAGATTACGCCGGTTGAAGTACAAATAATGAAAGCATATTACAGTACTTAATTAAAACATAATTCACTTTTGTAGGAAACACGATTACATTTAACATGTGTGACAAGCCTTTAAACCAACAAATGACCCTGGTGGACGAGTTGTGTCTCGTGAGGGTTTTTCAAAGAGATGTACCCACAAAACATGTTATAATCAAACTTAGTCTTAATAGGAATCAACTTCAAATGTATGGTTTTTCATGAATGTAAGTAGATCAGGAAACTTTGTTTTTAAAAACTGATAACACTCATCAAATTCAAATTATTTTCCTTTTTGTTCATTCTACTTCTTCAAACATTAAAATTAGTTAAATTTTAGCTGAAAGAAACATAAAGTAAAATTTGAATAAGAAGAAAGAAAAAAAAAGATTTACAAGTCGATCATGGGTCATTTCTTTAGGACAACTGCAGTTGTTATAAATAGTTGATTGGAGGACGATAAACTGCGTAACTTCTTCTGTATTAAAACATGTGTATCCCTTATGTTATCCAGTGTTCTTTGGAGACAATTGCAAAAGTATATTTTGCAGTAATGCATACTAATTTCCAGAAGGCTTCATCTGGTAAATATTTTTACCGAGCGGCAGGACGAGATTGTTGGGTGTCCAAGTTTTGCAGATAACTAAATCTTCTGCTGGATCAAATCTAGCCATAGAAATTTTGAAAATATTATAATTACTTAAAAGTGTAGTTGATATGAAGAAGAAGTGGATGTTGGGTGTTGAAAAAGCTAAGAAGATGTGAGGAGTAAAGTAAAGAAGATGTGAATTTATAGTGATATTTGGAAAGGAGTCGTTGCAAAAGTAACTTTTTTGAAAACATATCCGTTGAGGTCCAATGACTCATCTACTAGAGCCGTTAATATTTGAGCAACCACAATCAAACCTAAATAAATAAAATGAAGTCAAATTTTACATTCATCCAAACTTAAAACTGCAAAAAGATAAAGAAACTATCTTTCATTTAAGGTTCGTCCAAGTCTGCATTTCTATATCCATCTCCATGTCCATCAGAATCGTCGTCTTTGTCTTTATCATAATCTTCATCGGAATCGGAATCGACGTATGCTTCCTTTATGTATCCATCTCTATAAGCAGGCTCACCTATATTCTCATACCCATATGGATCATGTTCTTGATATTGAGGTTCACCATCTGTACCATTGTTTGGACCTTGACCATAATAATCAAATATATCTTTTCAGTTTGACCAAGATATTCTTCTTCGCCCAATGACTCTGTATCATCAGATTCTTCTTGTAATGAAGGTACTTGTACATATTCCATATCCGATCCCTCCAAACTTGAACCTCTATCTGGTTGTGTTGGGTCTACTACTCCTTTACCAGGACGATTTCTAATATGCGCAACAAGATCAGTCCTTAACTGTAGGTGTAGTTGAAGGTTTTTAAGACTTGCAACAAAAACAGAACGATTATCAATATGTTCCGGCATTGGAACAGGAACATTTGCAACCCAGTCCCTATCCCGACGTCCATGCTCAATAATCATGTTGTGAAAAATAAGACAACATCTCATTATTAGGTTCAAGTCAGTATCTTTCAAATACTTACAGGGAGATCCGACAGTTCTAAATTTCCTTTTTATTACTCCAAAAGCACGCTCAATATCCTTCCTTTTAGCCATTTGATGCTTGTTGAATCTTACCAAGTCTGGATAACCCAATGTTTGAGTTTAAGCTTGTACAATAGTTGTCAATTTTGGATAAATATCATCGACTAAGAAATAACCCATGTTGTAATAGTGCCCGTTAATGACATAATTACATAGAGAGGTTATACCCTTGAGCATGTTATCAAAAAGGGGTGAGTATGCCAACACATTCAAGTTGTTATTTGCCCAGGCATGCCAGAACCATAAATTATATGATGCCACCGCCTATAACACCATAAATTGTACTTCTCTTTACCCAGATATGTTCCTTGCCAAGCTATCGTGCAATTCTTACATGGGCACTACATACAATCAATACTACCTAGCATTCCAGGAAATCCTCGATCGGCATGCTCAGCTACAAACCTCCTCACATCTTCAGGAGTAGGTTCGCTCAAGTATCTTAGTCCAAAAGGGTGGGCATACTAAGTTGCAAAATCTCTTACATAGTATTATGTTGTTGTGGCTCCCATACGAGTATAGTCGTCGATACTATCAGAGGCTATACTTTTGCACAAACTTTTTATCACGGCTACTAATTTCTATGTGGAGAATGCCCCATTACACCAGTTGCATCCGAACGTTGATGCCATCCTTCGTCCACTTCAAGTAATTTTTCTACAATTTCTCAAATAATATTTCATCCATGCCTAGACATTGTTTGAATTGTCTTGAAGTGTAACCAGTTCCGGGAGTGAAATAATCGTTCATTATTTTCCCATAATGTCACACTCGATCTCGGGTAAGTCGTGATCGTTTCTGTACTTCCCTAGGCACCGGTTGACGAATAAAATACCTACGAACATCCAATGTCATTAGCTAAAACAACATTACGGCTTTCTTCTTCTTCATCACTTGAAGTATCAAAATCAATTCCGTATGTATGTCTTACATAGGCACGCATGAGACTCATATTGTACCTTTGCAACAATAATTCAATTTCAATTTTTCAATACCGTACTCCAAATTGGGCTCAATCAATATTTAACACCAATAAAATAGTAACAATTTCATTTCAAATAGCAATTTGATCGACAATACATCAGAAAACAAGTAATAATCATGGATTTCATACGATATCTATGTTCTAATGTTGTTATTGAGTTGTCTACTATGTAAGTAATCAATCAAACATTAACAATTTCATGATTATCAAAACAAATTTGCATATTAAACCATAATGGTAGAGTAACTTACCTTTGATGATTTTGTAGATGGATTCCGAAATTGAAAGATGTAATAGAATCATGAATGAGTATGGAGTAAACCCTTAAATTTCACGCAACAACTCGACCTATAACATCTTGAAGATCAAAAGAGGGTAAAAATAGTTTGAGAGGCGAGGAGAAGATTTTTTTTTTTAAAAGTGTACAAATGAAGAGAAACTCGGGCAGATTTCTGTCTAAAAATGCTACAAAGTCAACCAGTTAACTGAAATGGATATTCGGTATCCGTCTTATACTATTCTGACGGATACCAGGTATCCATCTCATCAAGCCAAGCCAAGCCATAGCTTTTTCACATGATGGTAGTTTTTTGACCTCTTTTTCGCTTGGTTATAATTAAATTATAGCCAAGTGAAAGCCCTCACCATAATGTTTAGCCTTAGAATATTAATTTTTTTCTTGTTTCATTTGATTAACACAAAATCCCTAATTTTAACATAAGAAAAAAATTCCCTAAACTGACAAACATTTAGAAAGAATTCAAAGAATTTGTTGTAGTCAGAAAAATTTTCCAATGATAAACTGATATTAAGAGCAACTGCAGCGGTTGGACCAGACCATCGATCAAAGACCAAATCTGTTTGGTCGTTTAAAAAAAAAACGCAACGAAAACATGACTAAATATGATATTACGCTATTGTAAATAAGCGTTAATTATCAAACGCTATATTAAAGTGACGTATATTACACAGACGTTTAACTAGACAAACGTTATGTTTTTGACGTTCATTTAGATTAGCGTTTTAAACATACGCTCCTGTAATGAAGCATTATGTACTCAAACGTCAAACGTTACTGTACTGAAGCGTTTTGATATAAAACATAGAAAAACGTCCTAGTAAAGTAGCGTCAAAACTCAAACGCTCTTCTAAAACAGCATTTCAAAAAAAAACGCCCACATATAACAACGTTTGAAAGCCTAAACGTTGGTGTAGAGGACCGTTAATTTTGAAAACGCTGTTTTAATACAACGTTTCAAAAACGCTGTTCTTAATAAACGTTTAATACAACGTTTCAGAAACGTCGTTTTAATACAACGTTTCAAAACAACGTTTCAAAAACGCTCTTTTAATACAACGTTTCAGTTCAGAAACGCTCTTTTAATACAACGTTTCAAAAACGTTGTTCTTTAGAAACGTTTTGACAAACGTCTTTCAGAAATGACGTTTGTGTTTATAAACGTCCTCGTACAATGGCGTTTTGGGAAAACGCTGTCTTACATGAGCGTCAGACTATATCTGTTTTGGACCATTTTCTTGACTAAACATGATCGGATACTGTTCAATTTTTGGACCAAATACTACATTTAGTCTTCCGTTGCGTCTCACAAAATCGGACCAAAGACCATTTCTGGTGTTTACTCTTTGGTCTGATCGTCCACTGAAGTTGCTCTAAGAACACTAATGTGGTATATTAATTGTCGGAACGACTTTTATAGAACCTAGAAAGAGATTGACTGCATGGGTTTTAACTTTTAAGTGGATGAGGTTTGGGTTTTGTTTAGTTTTAATGTTTTTCTAAGGATTTTAATGGCATTTGTCCATCCTTGTAATTCAATAGTGGATTTAGATGAAATAGAAGGAAAACAAAATCTTCGGGATATTGACTCCAAGAATATCATCCAACAACTCCCAAAAAATTTAATTTTCATCAAGAGGTATTTGATCAATCTTTTTCTGAACGATTCTTTTTGATCGACGGATTAAGACGATAACAGAGATTTTCAAGATTGAGTACATGGGTTTGGTGAGAATGAAACTAAAGATCAAGATTATACCAAAAAAAAAAAAGATTAGTAGAAAAAGAACGAAATCCTAGATTTATTATAGTAGTACTGAAAAACACTTCTTAGAATCTGTCTTTCCATAAATGGATTTCTTTGATTAAAAAGATAGAGAATTCAGTGGTCATTCACGAGAAAATAAAATAAAATTATAGCATTGGTTTAGGTTATTTCCTGCAAGTCCGGCATAAACATAAACTGAGAAATGATTTATTGCATTGAGCATTACTCACATTACATATCATTCTCGTACCAAATAAATAAAAATGACATTTGTATCATTAACTACTGATCAAATTTAACGGAAAATGACCAACTAATGTAACATTGATTCTCTCAAGAATTTCCAGCTTTCCACCAATCCCCACATGGACTCATATTATACTTTTGCTCGGATGTCTGGCTTGAAAGCACAAGGCAACAACACTTTCTGGTCGGGAAGATGAGTGTCTAGATTCTCCCAACTATCTGTCTTGATGTTATAGATGCGTATAAGAGGTGATAAATCATCAACTCTTCTTAACCGAGACCGAATGTGATGCTTCATACAGACCATGATATAGTCACCATTACCAGTACAAATGATCTGACATCTTGAAAATATTGACATCTTTGTTGAAGTCGAAGAGATGTGACTCCATTCACCTGTCTGTTTGTAATCAAACTCCCAAATTTCTATTAAAGAACCTCCTCTCTTTGAAATCATCGCTAAAACTCTTCCACCACACTCAACCAAGCCTACAGGAGGTGCTTGTACCTTCTCATCGAAACTTAAGTGTGGACAGGCAGATATTGTGCCTTTTTCTTCATTGAAACAGATTAACGTAGTATTTTGTAAGAGATAATACACTAAAATTTGACCTTCACTAGTTAACTGTTATACCTTTCTTTCCAAGACTTGGGGGTACATCATTTCTCCACCAGTTTCCTAAATTTCCATACTCTCGTGCAGCTGGTATCTCAATCCAAGCTTTCTCCTGTTCTAAAGAAGAAAATGTTGGAGAAAATGAGTTTTAAACTAAATGGTTTTTGTCTTGGATGCTCACTCATTTCTTTGAGTGAATGAAACTCTTTAGTTTATTCTCACATTGGGTATTCTAGAGAAGGATGTCCACTTAGGGTGGAATAGGCTATGCAAACAATACATGGGCTAACTTATGTAATGATCCATGTATTGGGCCTACGAATTAGACATCATCCATGATTCATTAT
>JAJJMC010025232.1:3597355-3754279 GCA_023531435.1 Papaver californicum | reverse complement strand
AATCTGATACATCTAACGTTGTTGTTCATTGTTGCAAGATTCCAACAGAAAATACTTTCACCTGCATATTTCCGTACAGAACAAATACTTTGTATTGTGATCCTGATGATGAGTAATGCATCGCTATTCCCTTGGTTGAGTCAATAGCGGTTGAATCAAAACAAGGTAGCGTGCGTACCATACCAGTACAAGGATTGCACATGTATGATGAATTTTTAGATACAAAACACACAAGTCCACCTGATCCAGCAATAGGAACGGCGCATCTTTCCTTTGGTAGTTTTAACTGTATGCGTTTCCAACCACCAATTTCCATATCATATACATAACTTTTCTCAGCATTGGCAAGTAAAAACCATGGGCATCGCTCAAATAACTGATTTGATGTCAAATGAAATGATGCGGAGTGTAAAGTCGTATACCATGTCTTACTAACCATTTGGCACCAGAAGATATCTGTTGTGGGAAGTAGTCCCAGTAACATCTCGACAATGTCATTGTGGAGTGTGTCCCACTGGTTCTTTGTGTCACCCCCATTGCAAACTTCCATGGCATTCCCTAGATAGGAGCTTTGCTGGTTTGGGCCATCGTTGTTGTTGCTTGCCATATGAGATTTGATAAAAGAGCTCCTGAACCTTGGATTCAGCCAAAATAAAAAAACAAAACAAAAACAAAAGTTTGAATATTAACAAGGAGATTATTCAGAAACATAATGATGAAACATTTATCAGAAGTAAAAAGTTGCGGAAAGAAAACAATGATTACCTTCTATTTTTACCAGAGGAGGATTTGCACAAAGCAAACAATAGAGAAGCTCTGATCTGAGGAAGGAGATAAAACCAAGATGTTTTCCAGAGACCAACACTTATCATTATATAGCCATGCTACCATAATGATCTCTGGCCTCTTATAGAAATATCTTCAACCCCTGGTGACCTGTAGGCAGGTTGTTACTCAAGCATAAATATATGACCAAATACAATGACTCCTGCTGATTGCAGAAAGCAGTGAATATAAGTTTTTAAAGTATCGTTATTACCGTTGTCTGTTATAGGCATAAAAGTATGACCAAATACAATGACTCCTGGTGATTGCAGAAAGCAGCGAATATAAGCTTTTAAAGTATCGTCATTACCGTTGTCCGTTATAACAATTATTATTCAAGGCCTTACCGTTGTGGTGTTGTTAAACCACCTATAACGGCTGGACGACCGCTATGCCAAAATGGAGAAAAAATAGTTTGAAATGATAAAGACTGGCATTAGTCAGAAAGATAAACAATAATCTCCGGAACCATGGCCGTTGCTACAACAATTTAACAGTGGAATTTGATGGGAATTTCATTAACTGAACCTATTTCGATAAACTTACATCTATTGGGTTGGTTGTAGGTTAAACAGCGCGCATGCCCTCAATGCTAGTATGGATTATAGAATCCGAAAAGATCATGATCCAGCTTAGCTATTGAATGCTTCATTGCATCTACTATGTAATCAATTTGATAATGACAACACATTAAATTTTTTCTTAGTAGTTTATCTTTTCTTCCATTTCTGCTAATATATTCTAAGCAACAAATCTGCCAAACTGCCTTGTCATTTTCTAGATATAGCTTCAGTGTTATCCCCCGCACAGTGATACACTAATGGATTTCTTAAAACTTGGGTTTAATATCTTGCAGCTTGTTCGATACAGTTGTATTTAACTGATCATGGAGATAAATACAAGTCAAGACTACCATCATTTTTAAGTGGTTTAGATATAGATAATACAATAACATTCATAGCAGACAGGCTAAATCGTTTCATAAAGTAATTTCAACAAATTCATAGCTAGTACAGACAATATTCACATCAATTAATTAAAACAGTCATCACATACCCATACGTTTTCAACGAAGAAAACTAAACCCTGGCTTGAAAGAACAAGGCCGCGTTGTACTTAAAAGGAAGTTTGTTATATGGCAGAAGCTCAACCCAGGAATTCTAATGTTATCCATCAACGAGAATACTGAGAAAAGGATAAAAGCTGTCACTTGTTTGATTTGGCCTCTAATCACAATGTCACTACATACTAATAATAACTTTTAAACACTATTGCAGTCCACCCGTACCTACGCAAATTACGTGGGTTGTGTTAAGTTTGACAACATATGACTGAAACCTTCTATTCCAGATGCGAAGTCCTAACCTCAAACAGATTAAAGATATAAGGCATATATCCTTCTTCATTGGATAACCTGACAACGAGAATTTGGTTATGCTATAGGTTCCAATTAAGGATAAAAGAACTTTCAGTGAATTGTGACTCCATCAAGTGATGCAAATGTATGACAATTGTACTCTCCCTTAATATTTGGGAATAACAAGTATATTTCAGATGCAAATTCAATCCCCAAAACTGAAGGCAGCATCTACATGTATGTGAAAGGATACATCGGAAAAGAGAAACCATCATTTACAAAAAGTCAAAAAGACTGCCATCCAGGATAAGGACAATGGAGTCTTTGGTCGTTCACAAAATTTTAGCTATCTATTGAACCATAGAGACAAAAAAAAACGGCTATTGACATATAACAAATTTCCTTTTGAAAACTTTTCGTTGAATGTGTCATCCGAAAAACAAGCCAAAAAATTAGAGTTACCCCTCATGATGGAAGACTCTTTCATCACTTGTTGCATATTGTAAGGAGCAATCCATAATGATCACTAGGCAAAACAGGGAGCATCAACTTCTGCAGCTTACCCTTTACTTTCTTCTCCTTACAGTATGAGAGGCCTGGTAATTCTTCCCTACCGATCAACTCGATCCCACATATTTTGAAATCCTGCAAATTGCACATGAATCGGTCTAATCGCCTCTGCAAAGTCCGATTGCCTGATAGCATCTGATTTGATTTGGTATCGTACGTATATCCATTATCTCCGGGCTTTAGCTCACTCCAGGCATCGATCCAACCATCGGGTAATGGAAACTGACCATCCAACTTGTCATCCCAGTTCATATCACCACCAAGTATGACATTCGGCGAACCCTTGAGAATCAGTATGGCTTCCTTTGCTTGAGCTACACGTTCTTTGCTGAACATCTGATTCCATGTTGGTGGGGCAGGGCAGGGGCTTTCAAGATGGCTAGTAGCAATAACCAATTGCTTGCTCCGTCCACCTCCAACTTCAATCTCAGTCAAACAAAGCTCTCTCCCCATTATAGAGTTGCTGAAGGGTTTGCAACTAAAGGATTTTACGGGTAATTTACTCAACTGCCAAAATTTATTGAAGTGTGTCAAGTAAGTGATTCAAAATGCAACAAAATAAAAGTTCATTTTAATTTTAACCATTCATAACAATAGTTAAAGTGGGTGAATCAAATCATACCTGCATACAGAAATAAGGTTTGTTCACCATTTCATATGAAACTGAGCAACGATAAACTTTCCACCAGCTAGATTGTTGGAAGATCTGATAAATTGCTGGTGTCACCTCTTGTAAGCATATGACATCAGGAGTATGCAGTTGAATGAGATCCCCCAATGCTTTCATTCTCTTCTGCAATTCTAAGTCCTCCCTAAACCATACATTGTAACTCAAGACCTTCAATGTGTGCAACTCAATTTCTTTATCCTCCTCCGTAGTACCTGCAAATGTACATCATTTCAAGTTTAAACTATTTCAAGGATGCCCAACTGGGAACAAGCCCACTTGGCCAGGGAATTGAGATCAGTAGTTCGGTCTCCAAGCTGACTGTTTCCTATAATTGATTGAGTTCAACCATAAAAGCCTAAACCCCAAAAATACACGAACAACGGAACAATAACAACTAAAGAAATCAAGAAACGACTAAAATTAAAAACTAACCCGAGAAAGTTCCTTCCTTTCTGGATGATTTCGTAGAACAAGACTCGTCCACATCGAGAAAACGATCAGTTGATTCTTCAGTAGATATTTGTTCGACTTTCCTCTTATTTTGACAAGCTTTCAAGGGCAAGAAAACAGAACCAATCGAAGAATCCAATTTTTCATCTGAATCAATAGGATCTAAATCATCAAAATCAGATAATAACGACGCAGAAGATCTTGTTCCACAAATTTCACAGTTATATCGACCGATTGGGTTTGAAAAAGTGCAGGCTTTGCAAAACCATTTCAGCGTCGCTTTTGGAGAAGAAGAAGAAGAAAAAAAAGAAGGAGAAGGAGAAGAGGATGAAGCTGATGATGATGATGAGTAGAGACAAATCTGACATGTGGATTTTTGAGACGGAGGGTTTAGAAAAGTGCATTTGGAACAAGACCAAGCCATTGATTTAGAAAGGAAGAAATTGAAATTTCTAGGGTTTCTGAAACGGGGAGATATAATGCTTAAAAAGGAAATGAAGTTCAAACTCGCCATTTAAACCGTTTGCCGCTCACATTCCTAGGTACTCGGTCAGAGCATCCACAATCACGCGACGATATCCAACGATCAAAGATCAAAAAATTTGATCTTTGATCCGTCTCAAAAACAACGGGGTATGATCAAGCGAGGGCATAGGATTCCACTTGAACGTAAGCGAAGTATCAAGATGCCGCTTGAAAAGACGGACGAAAGACTACTAGCTCGCCTGATACAAGCGAGATTCTGCTCTATCGCCTACAAAAAAAAAACAAGGGCGGAGTACCAACATTTCGCCCACTAACTAAGCGAAACATCAGAGTTTCGCTGGTAGGAACGAGAGGCCAAGATTTCGTCTATGTATTGTGCGGATAACTCGTGTAAAAATTGTGCAGGGCGAGATGCAGGGATACCGCTTGGGTAGAAGCGGAAGCTTGGAATCCCGCCCGCTTGGATGAGTACATACCCGGGCGAAATTATAAGGCCCCGCTTGGTTCTAGGCGAGATCTCAAGATCTCGCCCTTGTATTTTGTATTATTTTTTTTTTTTATTTTTTTTTTTTTTTTTTTTCGGTATAAACCCTACCTTTCTTCCCACCACCAAGCGAACCCTTGGGGACTCGCCCAACTCCAAGCGGACCCTTGGAGTGCCGCCCAGGTACAAGCGACTCGGTAGCATCTCGCCCGTGTAATGAAATTTTAGGCGAAATCTCTGCTATTCGCTTATGAGTAGGCGAGCTTCTGGTTACTCGTCTGGTGGAGCGAAAGTTTAGCGTAACGCTTGAGCTGGCGAAATGTCAACCCTTCGCCCGTGTTTTTAAGCGAGATGCTGGTCCGTCGTCTGTTCACAAGCGAGGGAGTAGAGTTTCGCTCGACTATAACTTTTGATCGTCGATCAGTGACTTCTTTTAATCCTGAACAGTGATTTTCAACGATTATAAATCAAATTTAATCGCACCGCTGCGGTTGATTTTCACCGATCATCGATCAAATTAAATCTTTGATCGACGTTTTGATCGATGATTGTGGATGCTCTCAGGACTCGGGAAAGGAAATGGGTGTACCTACATTTATAGCACCATAAGGCCAAATCTGATGGTACTGTAGAATTTTAGCAAACCTCAGTGGATGGACAACTTGTCTGATATGGCACTGTAAAACTTCAATAAAATTAATATTTCTGGGATTAAAGAGTATTATTATTTTAATAAAATTAGTATTTATTGATTTAAAATTTAGTTTATGTTTTTAGAATCAAAATTTTTTATTAATTTTTATCAAAAAATTAATTCATCAAAATTTGACTGCAATAGGAACTGAATGTAACTCCACGTAACGCTGGAGGGTTGCTTGGCGAAATTGTGAAAGCCTTCTAAGTTCCAACCAACAAGCAAAATTTTTGCAGATTTTCTCCACTGCTATGTCTAAACTAACAATTCTTTTTATAGTTTTCCAGAAAAACAAAAAGCATATCTGCATCTTTTAAATAGAAAAACATTATTTTATAAGCACTAGAAAAATATTGTACATTTTGTAAAACAAATAGTATTCAATTAAAAATTATGGGATTGGACTTACAGTCAACCCATAAAAACTTATGAGTTCAAGACAGAGAAGCATGTGGCTCAATCGAGTGGATCCATCCATTTTAGTTGATACAATAATAATAATGCAAATGAAAAATACAAAGGTGCCCAGAGATCCTTACTTTCACTTAGCTTGGATTCGATTCATTCCGCCCGTGCAGCAGCTTGTAATCTAGAAACAGCAGCCAGATGTAAATGAATAAGTATGATTTAGACGCTCCTCAATTCATAAAAAGGCTCCTCAAATAAGATGAAATAGAGATATTTGAAATAAAATTCAAAAACCTCTTATCCATAATATTTTTATAATGGTTAAACTACCCCTAATTAGTTAGTATTAGTAAAACTAATTAGTTAATAGGTTAGGTTAAACATAATTAATCTTAAATAATTTTATACTTAATGAAATCAAATCAAAAAAATTTCTTTTTGATTTGGTGGGAAGAAAAATTAGAAGATATGTAAGATAATTTTGTAGGGTTTTTTTAAAAACCCTAGATTTTGATTCAATCAACTAGAGTAGTGAGGTATACCTCTAACTTAAACTCTTGGTCTTTTTATGGCTCAAATTTGATGAAATTACGTTTTAAATGATGATTCTTTTGTGATTCAAAGAATTTTACGGTTGGGTTTTCATGTCGAACCCAACCGTAAACGCCATTTACGGTTAGGTGTTCTTCCCAACCCAACCGTAACCGTAACTTCATGGATGAACTCCATATCGTAACAGTTTTACGATTGGGTTTTAGCATCAGACCCAACCGTAAATAATCTAAAAAAAAATATTCTTATCCAGGATGATTTACAGTTGGGTTTTGACAATCAACCCAACCGTAAATACCAATTGTAGTTTTATTTCCAGATAATTTTAGCCAATATTTACGGTTGAGTTTAGCCTTCCCAATCCAACCGTAAAACATCCTTTGGAGCATTGATTTTAAGGTAAAATTGGGGTTTAAAAATAAAAAATTTAAACTTATTCAATCATTTTAACTAGATTGAAGGTAAATTGGGTCATTCAAACAAAGAAAAAACGAAAACAACACAAGTACTAGAATCCAATTTTGAATGATCCAGGAGAATTTATGGTTGGGTTTTGGCTGAACCCAACCGTAAAATTGATGTTCATATTTACGGTTGGGTTTTGGGTGAAAACCCAACCTAAGTCTGGCATGAAAAAAATAACAGTTTTACGGTTGGGTTTTCAGCCAAAACCCAACCGTAAATATGATTTTTTTTTTTATTTTTTGACTTTATTTTTCCTTTGCTTGGTTTCCAACTTGAAATTTTTGTAAATAAAACATGAGCTAGACAAATTAAAGATAAAAACTTTCTCATACATTCTAACTAAAGTTATATAATGCATATAATACACCCACAAAAAAAAAACCTTAATTTGACGCAATTGTTATAATAAACATAGAGTTAGGAAGAAGGAGTAGGGGATTGTCGATGAGTTTGACGAGCCCTTTTTTTTTCTCTTAGGACAACGAGTACGAGGAGCAGCACGACCGCCATGAGTACGAGCACCAGCACGACCGCCACGAGTACGAGCACCACGTTGCACATCCTCGACTTCATCATGTGTCTCTTTATCACTAGGTTGCGGCTCTCTTCGGCTAGTAGTCGCATCTCTTGTATCGGCTTTGCTCCTCTTTAAATTTCTTACCGTCTCATCTTCGTCTGCTTCATGAAGCTTCCCAATTTTGGCTTGCAGGTTCTTCAATTGGTCAGATGTCGTCACATTAACTCTACTTAGGCATGGAGTGATAGACTCTGCCAATGCAAGTGCTTTCTTTTTCACCTTATTTTTCTATTCACATATGAAAATAAAAGTTGGTTGAGTCTTTAGTAATAAATATTAAAAACATTAATAACAAAAGTAATTTACGTACCAAATTGAAATATGTTTTCTTCCAAAAACCATCTTCTGTGTTGTTTCCTTCACCTCTTTGAAGTATTTTCATAGTTTCTGGATTAATGTTAATGACATTTGGATGACCAGAATGACGATACCAATCCAAGTAATCTTCTGCAGCCTCTTTTGTGCCCGGAGATGAAATTACCTCCTACATTTGGATTTGGTAATCCGGTTGATAGTGGTTGTTCCAAACCGCGACCGAAGGCGTTGGGTTGTAGTTGAACACGATGCTTGGGACTTCGATCATCGATCCATTCACACACAATCGAACTCAACCGTAAAATTTCATCTTCATCTCCTACCCTTTTATTTACGGTTGGGTTTTTCTCAAAACCCAACCGTAAAATGGAGAACAAACTAGTTACGATTGGGTTTTCCAATCGAACCCAACCGTAAATTCTTCTGTAACCAATTTTTTTTAACAAAAACAACAATCAAACAAGAAAATCAATCACTTTTGGTTTCTAAAAATTACATGGGTTTTGTTCAATACCTTAGATACACCATTGTTTGTTGTTTCGGAGTATGATTTTGATTGTCACCACCGATTTATTCTTCAATCTTTTGATTAGGTTGAAAAGTTTGATTTTGGTTGGCATCACTACTACCTTCTACACCTTTACTATTATTCTTCCTCACGATTTTTGGAGTTTAATCGACGAAGAATTTTTCGAATCGACGAGGAATTTCGATGGAGAAGTTGAAATTGGAAAGGTTGGATTACGGTTGGGAAACTTTAAGTTTTGAGAGAGTTTTGAATTGGAATTGAAATTGGAAAGGTTTTGTTTTTGTTTAGGTTTTAATTGATTGAAGGGAAAATTAGACTTTTTCATAGATAAAAGGATAATATGGACATTTAACATAACCCCTAGGATACCCCTTAACGGATTTTTGGGTCACCCTACCTCACATTGGAATCCCTTTATAAATGTAGGAGCCCCTAAATTAGGCTTCTAAATGAAAGCAACATCATTTTCTTACTTATATACTTTTGTTGGAAAACAAGAACAAGTACTGTACCATCATTCTAAGGCATGATCAAATAATCAATCAAATAATTAGGTTATAAAGGTGTCACCAAAGTCCAATCCATCTTATTAATCACAAAGTATAGAATGCGTTTCTTTTACTATAGAAATGAGGATCTACTATCAATTGTCGTTACCACACCCGTAGAGTGTACTTGTGTTGCACATCAATAAATATTAATTTTTTTCATAATGCATTCTATTTTTGTAAAACCGTGACACTGCGACCAGAATGCATCATAAAAATAGATCTTATAGCCCTCATTTACAAGATTTACAAAGGGAGCTATTTCAAACTTTGGTCGAGACTAGTTTTTGCAGATGTGAATGAAAAAGCAAAGGGAAAATGAGTATATTGTTCAAGATTCCCTAAATTATGGTTCTAAAGGATATGTAAAAATAAGAAATAGGTGAAATAAACACAAAAAACAAGACAATTATGTCCCTCATCTTTATTTTTATTTTTCTTTTTATCCTTTCTCTCTCCAATTTAAAAACAAATCACAAAAACATTTATAACTTTTAAAATATATATCCGATTTTAATAAAACTTATATTTTAGAAAGGGTTTTAAATTATCTACAAAACAAGATCCATTGTTGATAGTAAATTCAAAAGTTTTTTTCGAAAGAAAATAGCTAGGATGAAACTGGTTGCATCCTGAATTAAAATAAAAAAGAAAAAGTTATTCAAAAAATTGCTTGGATGAAACTGGATGCATCCTGATTTAAACTAAAAAAATAAAAATATTCGAATAATAGCTAGGATGAAACTGGTTGCATTCTGGTTTAAAATAAAATTGAAAAAAGATACTCGAAAATAGCAATGATGAATCTGGTTGCATCCTAACTTGAATTTACTTTGAAACTAGTATCATCATGCTCAAAACACTCTCAAAAGATTGGTACATGGCTCAAAAGTGCTTGAGAAGAAGAAAATAAGCTAAAAATAATAAAACAGGAAATCTGCAACGTTTTTCTGGGGTTACAGATTAACTGTTGCAATGAAGCTGAAGATAAATGTTGTTGATTGATTGAAGAAACCGTTGCAGCTGAAGATAAACGTTGCTGATGGGTTGAAGAAACTGTTGCCTTTTCTCTGTTCTTCCCGTCTTCTTCAGCAGCAGCAACACAGAATTTTCCTGAATTAACTTTCTTCGCTCTGTTTAGCTTCCTGAGCTCGACCCAACCTTCCTAACCTCTTTTATGACTCAACCAAACCTTTTTACACACCAAAAATATGGTGTTACCCTTCTTTCCTTGAACACAATTGTACCCAGGTCTCTTCCTGATCCCAAACTTCTTCATCAAGGACCTAACTCTTGTTACATCGTTCCAACATCCAGATGCAGGAAAATAATAGTGTATTGTATTCGTACCAATGGTTCAAAATCATGAGTGATGGGTATATTGTTGGGATGCATATCACGATGAACGATACAACCCACTCTACACTCTTCATGTAGGTATCGCAATCCACGAGCAGCTCCAACTGCAATTTTTTACCGTTCAAACCATTCTAAAGAAGGACATATCAGTCATCTATCCAAAAAATCAGTATTATTTTTAGGGTGAAATATCCATTTATGGATATTTAAAGAGTATCTTTAAAGTTATTGGGTATGAAAACAACATCTTAATTTAGTTGCCTTGTAAACCAATAAAAATAGATCTAAGGGCTATATAACCAAAAAGCAAATAGCCCTTAACTAGTAGACGTTAGTGACGCTTAATCACTATGTGTTTCATGAAGATTGAGTGAAATGCTATCAATTTAGTGTTAGATTGAATAATAAACCAATTAATAAAAAAAAAAGGGACCCAATAATGATAAAAACCATAAAAGCAGGGGGAATGTAAAAATAAATTAATTTAACAAAATGATATTACAATTTACACGTTTTCATTTGGACCTGAAAGTTCATTCCCTTTCCTAAAGGAATCAGTATTAGGGCTAAAACGACGATTTTCTCCGCTCATAAAAGAAGTCTAACATATTGTCAAACAACAGTAAGAGAAACACACTTCTCTTTTAGATTTTGAAGTAGATGATAGTATTGACACATGACATACGGATATCGTGATAAACAATATTTATGGTATATGTTCTAGCAACAAACATACAAATCTAAAGAAAATGTATTCGCACTGATTAACTCCAAACATACACGTCTAAAAAAATGTATACACGGTGGTTAACCCTCGTCGAACCGAAGTGATATTCAAAATGAAATCTCATCCACTTAAATGATTTTGTGTAATGATCTAACCCTCCATTGATATTGTGTCTATTTATCCACTGCAGTCATCCAGTAATAATTTCTCGTGAGGTTATCCATCTCTGAATTGTTCCCAACCGAACACGTTTAATTTCAGAGTCTTCTGCCAACTCTGGAGTCAATTGTGCTAAAAGACCTCGGTGTTAGGAAAGGACAAACCATTACATATATTCTATTCGGTGAATCCTATATGCCGATTCGAGGTATCACAATACCACCACCTTAAAATTGGAGTCATCATATACAAGCTCAGATCTCCGACGTTCTCTGCCACTTTTGAAACCAGTACTCGGCACACCCCGTCCAGTATACTCTCTCACCCTTAGAAGTGACCCGTCGTGAGCTCTGATACCATTTGTAATGACCTAACCCTCCACCGATATTGTCCCTACTTAGCCGATGTTGTCATCCAGCAGTATAGGGTTTTGAGTGGAACCACTGCGGTCCCAGCAACAACTTCCCGGGAGGTCACTCATCCCTGAATTACTTCCAACTGAACACGCTAAACTGCAGAGTTTTTTGCCAACTCTTGAGCCAATTATGCTGAAAAGTCCTCGTTGTTAAAAAATGACAAATCATTAGACATATTCCATTCGACGAACCCTACCTGTCAAATCGGGTATCATATTTTAACACTCTTATATGGAAGGCTTTAATTCGAACTCTACTTTAAATAAAGAAGCAATGCAAAAAGTGTCTTTTGTCTGAGAAAACTTTTAACCAAAACTCTTGTATGTGGAATAGTGCCTTTTTGGGTGTCATTCATGCCTTGAAATACATAAGTCTATATATAACGGATGCTCCTAAAATGGTAATATGTCCATTTTAGTTACATCAATGACATCATATGCTTATATCACATACTATTTCAATATAAATACTCCTTTTGTCCCACATATAAAGGCGGTATTTTTAAAAAAAATTGTCTCACTAAATAAATAGAAAAAGAATTTCTAAGAAGTTTTTTCACAAATACCTTTATTTATAATATATGGGTATTATCACAATTAAATTTATATCTCTATCATTTGAAATATAATAAAAGGTAAAATAAGAAAAATAATGAATTTTGTGAAATTAATAATAATTTTTTAATCTAGGAGAATTTAACTATTCATCCTGTATATGTGGAATGAAAAGAGTATATATTAATATGAGTAAATTAGTGTTTGGATAGTAGATTTTGATACATCTTTAATTTGGGTCTAAGTTTGTCCATTTTGATATTTAGATCGTTGATTCGTTGGTCAACTACCGGTTTTATTCAAACAATTATGTTATAGTTAACTTAGGTTTGGAATAAAATAGTAACAGTGCTTCTTCTTCTCCGAGAAGAAAAGGACGGCCACACTGAGAAATTTTTGCTATATATGTTTCTCAGTATACTTTATATTAGAGAGATTTTCGAAGCTTACAAAGAAAATAATATAATGGTTATGAGTTTGTTGGAATTTTGGACTCAATATATTAAGCAACGACAGTAGAGAATGAAGAGCGATGTTGCTGTCATGATTCGATGGTGATTGTTTGGAGTGATTCTCGAACCTGAGTGGATCAGTGAGTTTATGAATCTATTAGAAGACAAGTTTCTACCCTTAGCGACGAGAAGATCAATGATTCATGATTACTGGTGGTTGATGGTAATTGAATGACGGAAGATATGAATGGTTGTTTACTGCCATTGATTTGATAATGATTTATTTGGAAGGGATGGAGATGTTGTTGCTGATATAAGAAAATAAAAAAGAAGGCTTTTCTTCTGCCATTGAAGATGAAAACTTGTGATGGTAGTAATCGATTGATGGATGGATTTAGGTAGAAGATGATGAGAAGGGTGTGAAATAGAGGTACAAAAACTGTTAGAATTAAAAATGGATTCTTACTTAAAATGATTTTTGTTACTTAATATATCTTAGTGGGATCAAGGGTCACTAGTCCAAACTTGGGGTGGAAAATTAGAGCCATCCATTTTCACTTCTTAGTGAATGAGAAACCTTTGGTTTGTCCCATATTGGGCAAACCAAGGAGGAAGTTTATCCTCTTTACCACAAACGTTCTATATAAGGAAAAAGAACTAGTGGATTGGATATGGACTTAGGAAATGGACTAGTGAGCAAATGCACACATGTGCGGTGCTTCGCACCGAAGCACCGCGGGCCGCGGGCTTGCGGAGCTTGCGTGTGCTTTTGCGTGAGCCTTGGCGCGAGCCTTGGTGCGACCATTGGTGCGAGCCTTGGTGCGAACCTTGGTGCGGCCATTGGTGCGAGCCTTGGTGGGAGCCTTGGTGTGAGCCTTGGTGTGAGCCTTGGTGTGAGCCTTGGTGTGACCATTGGTGTGACCATTGGTTTGTGCCTGCGTGTGCCCATCAAGATCCAACGGTTTTATATTTTAAATTTGTACATTAAGTATTTTACCGTTTTGAATTTGTAAATTAAATCAGGTTTAATAATAAAATCTTTTAACTAAATATCTCGAATTAAATATGTTTAATTAATTGATTTTTTACCGTTTGATAATTCAACAGTCTTCTTCTTCTTTAAAAGAAAAACAAAAGTCAGATTTTTACTTACCCCAGTCGCAGCCACTGACCTGACGACTTTTCCCCTCTTCTTGCTTTGATCTGTGCACTAGTTTATTTCTTCATTTTTCTTCTACTGTTAAGTTCACAACGGGCCAACGAGTCTTGCTAACTGGGTTGGTATCAGGTGGTTTTATCCTGGATTCGATTTATCATCTCTAGAGGTATAGCAACATCTTTCCAAAGGTGTCCCTGACAAATATCGAGTTAAGGGCAGTCTGTTGAACATGCGACTCCATCTCTCTGTGCTTGTGTGGTTGTCTGAAGTGTGTTATCTGTTCTAACCCTTAATCTCTTTCAAGTTTCTGTTTGGTTTGCTTACTGTTACAGGAATATTCTCAAACATTCTTAACTCGATATCTGTATTATTTGAAAAAATTTCTTCTGTAACAATGGTGAAGACTGATGTTGACAGACCTCAGAAATTTTCTGGAAAGGACTTCAAGAGATGGCAGTCTAAAATGTTATTTTTCCTGAGTTTCCACATGTTAGATGAGATGGTTCTGAAGCCGTTTGATGAGTCTCTAAATGAACCTGAAAAATTACAAGACTTAGAAAGTTGGAAGAGAAGTAATTATATGGCCAAAAATCATATCTTAAACTGCCTAGAAGATGCTCTATATGATTTTTACAATGCTAAGGATAATTTCAATGCTTATAATCTATGGACTGCACTACAAGATAAATATGAAACAGAAATAGCAGGAAGTAAAAAATTATTGGTTGCACGTTTTCTGGAATATAAAATGATGAATGATAAATCAGTGGTTGATCAGTTTCTGGAGTTGCAAAAAAATTATTAATGAAATAATTGTTGAAGGAATGGTTATTGACGAAACATTTCAAGTTTCTGCTGTTATTGAAAATTGCCAAATTTTCTGGGCTGAATACAAGAGAAGACTAAGGCATGAAACTGGTGAAATTTCCATGGTAGAATTGGGCAAGAAAATCCAAGTTGAAGAATTGTTGTGTTCAAAGGACAAGAATGGTTCTTCTGCAAGAGACATGTCAAACAAAGCTCACGTCATCGAACACAAATTTGCTAATCTAAGTCTGGACCACAACTAGCGCAAGCCTGGCCCGCAAAGAAAAGGTATATTTCAAAAACCAAAATCTGCTATTGGTAAAATTAAGGGAGCATGTTATGTTTGTGGTGTGTCTGGCCATATGGAAATTCATTGTAGAAAACGCAAAGATGCTAATTTTAAGAAATCAAATGTAAATTTAGTTGAAAGTAGTAAGAATGAGTTTTCTGGCACGGTGTCTGAGGTTAACTTATTTACCAATGTGAGAGACTGGTGGGTAGACTCTGGAGCTATCAAACATGTCTGCGGAAGTAAAGACATGTTCACCTCCTATCAGACGGTAGGAGAAGGAGAAAAACTCTATATGGGTAATTCATCTGCAGCACAGGTTGCAGGAAAAGGAAAAGTTTCGCTGAAGCTCTCCTCTGGGAAAATCCTCACATTGAATGAAGTTTTACATGTACCAGACATCTGCAAGAATCTCGTTTCAAGTGGTGTGCTAGATGATAAGGGCTTTAAGATTTTATTTGAGTCTGGGAAAGTGATTATCACTAAGGGAAAGGATTTTGTGGGAAAGGGCTATAAGGCTGAAGGCCTATACAAATTATCTGTAACCTCTGTTGAAGTTAATAAAATTGATTCTTCTTATGTTGTTGTCTCATTGAATATCTGGCATGGTAGACTTGGTCATGTAAATTATAAATCAATGAACAAATTGGCAAACTCTGGCTGCATTCCAAAATTAAATTTGGAATATGAACATAAATATGAAGTTTGTGTAGAATCAAAATATGCAAAGAATCCCTTTAAGAAAAATGTCCACAGAAATTCTAATCCCTTAGAATTAATTCACTCAGACTTAGTTGATATGAAATCAATCCAAACTAGAGGTGGTAAAAAATGGTTTGTCACTTTCATAGATGACTGTACTAGATACTGTCATATTTACTTGCTTAAAGGAAAAGATGATGCTTTAGAAGCATTTAAACTATATAAATTAGAAGTAGAAAACCAATTGAACACCAAAATTAAAACCATTAGATCTGACCGTGGGGGTGAATATGTAATCCCTATAGGAGACTTTTGTGCACAACATGGCATTATTCATGAGGTAAATCCTCCTTATTCACCACAATCAAATGGAGTGGCTGAACGGAAAAACCGAACCCTTAAGGAGATGATGAATGCCATGTTAATCAGTTCAGGACTACCGGCGAACTTGTGGAGGGAGGCCGTCCTCTCATCTTGCTATATCCTGAACAGAGTGCCCCTTAAAGGATCAGTCAAATCACCGTATGAATTATGGAAAGGCAAACAACCATCTTATGGATACCTCAAAGTGTGGGGGTGTTTAGCCAAGGTCTCTATTCCTCCACCTAAAAGGACTAAAATAGGACCTAAAACAGTTGATTGTGTCTTCATAGGATATCCCGAACACACCACTGCTTATAGGTTTATGGTTGCGAGTTCTGAAAACTCAGAAATTGGTGTGAACACCATTATGGAATCTAGGGATGCTACATTTTTTGAAAATGTGTTTCCGTTGAAATCTGAATCTCGCATGATATGTGATGATCCTAAATGTCCCTTCTTCTAGCCATATTTTACCGATAGAAGAAGATGAATCTGTTTATGAACCTAGAAGAGGCAAAAGACTTAGAATAGAAAAATCTTTTGGGCCAGACTTCATAACCTGTTTAGTTGAAACTGATCCACAAACCTATAAAGAGGCCATGACTTCGTCTGAAGCTCCATGGTGGAAAGAATCCACTATTAGTGAGATGGATTCTATTGTTCAGAATGAAACCTGGGAGATAGTAGATTTACCTCCAGGGTGCAAACCCATAGGCTGTAAATGGATCTTCAAGAGAAAACGTAAGGTAGATGGAACTGTGGAAAAGTATAAAGCTAGACTAGTAGCTAAGGGCTATAAACCAATATAAGGTGTAGATTTATTTGACACTTATTCACCTGTCACTAGAATTACTTTCATTAGGATGCTAATTGCAATCGCTGCAATTCATAACTTAGAAATACATCAAATAGATGTAAAAACTGCGTTCCTAAATGGTGAATTAGATGAAGAAATTTATATGGACCAACCCGAAGGCTTTGTAGTGAAGGGTTATGAATACAAAGTGTATAGACTTAAAAAATCTTTATATGGCTTGAAACAAGCACCGAAACAATGGCATGAAAAATTTGATCATGTAATGTTCTCTAGTGGATTTAAAATAAATGAAGCTGACAAATGTGTGTACAATAAATCTATAAATGATGCCTGTGTGATTGTATGCTTGTATTTTGATGATATGCTTATACTAGGCACAACCTTAGAAATCATTAATTCCACTAAGAACATGTTGAGTGAGAACTTTGACATGAAAGACTTAGGTCCTGCTGATGTAATCCTAGGGATGAAAATTAGAAAGGAGTCTAATGGATTCAGTCTTAGTCAATCTCATTATGTTGAATCAGTTCTTAAGAAATTTAATCAGTTTGATAGTAAACCTGCAAGTACTCCATTTGACCCTTCTTGTAAGCTCAAGAAAACAAGGGGGATGGAGTCTCGCAACTTGAATATTCACGAGTCATAGGAAGTCTGATGTATTTAATGAACTGCACAAGACCAGATATTGCCTATGCTGTGAGTAGACTAAGTAGGTATACCTGTAATCCAGGACATGAACATTGGGATGCACTTTTCACAGTTTTGAGGTATGTTAAATACACTTTAAACTACCGTTTAAGTTATAAAAGATACCCTGCTTTTCTTGAAGGATACTGTGATGCAAACTGGATAGCAGACTCAGATGAGTCTAAGTCTACGAGTGGATACGTATTCACTCTAGGCTGTGGATCAGTGTCTTGGAAGAGTTCCAAACAGACCTGTATTGCTCGATCCACTATGGAATCCGAGTTTATTGCGTTAGATAAAGCAGGAGAGGAAGCCGCTTGACTAAGATGTTTTTTAGAAGACATTCCTCTCTGGCATAGGCCTGTTCCAGCTATGTCTATACATTGTGATAGTCAAGCTGCAATAGCTAATGCTAAAAAAAGCAACTATAACGGAAAATCTATTCATATCAGGAGAAGACACAATTCTCTAAGACAACTAATCTCAACTGGCGTTATTTCTGTTGACTTCGTGAGGTCTAAGGAGAATATCGCGGATCCTTTGACGAAAGGCTTGTCCAAGGAGATAGTTAGTAATGCATCGAGGGGGGTGGGGCTTAAGCTCATAAATTAAAACTTGCCATGAATGAGATCAAGGTTTTGAATGAGACAACTAATTTGTGGCGGGTAAAAATTAAACACTATCAGGGAATTATTTTCTCTGTCCCTTCCCTATGGTGTAGACGTGATAGTGTGACTGCATGTGAGGATGACTTATAATAAAGTCTTAATGGGTTTTATAGTTTCAATTTAAGATTGAGATGGGGTGTAGCAGTTAACACTCTTGATAGAATTCACCTATCTGAATTAGGAAGTGGGTTGCTTCCTATGAGAATTGAGCTGATTCTCTAGAGCATTCTGAGAAACGGGATATGTCCAGGGCCAAAACGGACACAACGACGTGAACTTAACAGCACTCTTGAGAGATATCTCGCGTAAGGAGCTATTGATGAATTACACCAAACTATGGAAGTTCAAGACATCGCGTTCACTGACCATCAAGTAGTTCTGGTACTTCTCACTAAGCAGAGGTTCAATTCCTTATGGACACGCTTAAGAGGTATTTCTCGTTTTCCGGTTTTCTGATTTATCGCTTTCTTCATTCATGTGGGGGATTGTTAGAATTAAAAATAGATTCTTACTTAAAATGATTTTTGTTACTTAATATATCTTAGTGGGATCAAGGGTCACTAGTCCAAACTTGGGGTGGAAAATTAGAGCCGTCCATTTTCACTTCTTAGTGAATGAGAAACCTTTGGTTTGTACCATATTGGCAAACCAAGGAGGAAGTTTATCCTCTTTACCACAAACGTTCTATATAAGGAAAAAGAACTAGTTGATTGGATATGGACTTAGGAAATGGACTAGTGAGCAAATGCACACATGTGCGGTGCTTCGCAACGAAGCACCGCGGGCTTGCGGAGATTGCGTGTGCTTTTGCGCGAGCCTTGGTGCGAGCCTTGGTGTGACCTTGGTGTGACCATTGGTGTGAGCCTTGGCGTGACCATTGGCGTGAGCCTTGCGTGTGCCCATCAAAGATCCAACGGTTTTATATTTTAAATTTGTACATTAAGTATTTTACCGTTTTGAATTTGTAAATTAAATCAGGTTTAATAATAAAATCTTTTAATTAAATATCTCGAATTAAATATGTTTAATTAATTGATTTTTTACCGTTTGATAATTCAACAGTCTTCTTCTTCTTTAAAAGAAAAACAAAAGTCAGATTTTTACTTACCCCAGTCGCAGCCACTGACCTGACGACTGTTCCCCTCTTCTTGCTTTGATTTGCGCACTAGTTTATTTCTTCATTTTTCTTCTACTGTTAAGTTCACAACGGGCCAACGAGTCTTGCTAACTGGGTTGGTATCAGGTGGTTTTATCCTGGATTCGATTTGTCATCTCTAAAGGTATAGCAACATCTTTTCAAAGGTGTACCTGACAAATATCGAGTTAAGGGAAGTCTGTTGAACAGACGACTCCATCTCTCTGTGCTTGTGTGGTTGTCTGAAATGTGTTATCTGTTCTAACCCTTAATCTCTTTCAATTTTCTGTTTGGTTTGCTTACTGTTACAGGAATATTCTCCAACAAAAACTAGCTTGGCAGTTTATGTTGTTTCGATGATTGAATATGTACAAGAGAGTTTAATCAGTTGGAACTCAAATCTTGTTGCTGCTGCCATTGTTAATGCTGAAGCTGGTGATGCTCGTGATTGAATATTGAAGTTTGGCTGAAGAAGAGGGGTCGAATAGCTATACACGTGTCACCATCTTACTCCCTTTATTTTAGATACATTTTTCACCTTACACGTGGATCACTCTCAACTGTTTAATTATAATTATTTAACTGGTCTAACGGGTGGTAAAGGCTAAGTTTAAAGACTAACGGAAGTTAACTATCCTAGCTGTATGACTAGAAAATGGCTAACTAAGGGTCAACAATCCAAACATTTAAATGGACAAATTTATAATTCAAACATAAAAATATACCAAGATCCACGATCCAAACTAATTTGGTCAACTAATAATGCCTGAATTTAAATACTATTTTATAGTTATACAGACTTATTTATTCACGTATTTATTATTTATTAATAATTTATTAATGTAGTTGAAAAATTATATTCATAATATACATTAAATTTGAGTGAAAAATATAATTGATTTCATAAGGCGTCTCGTATCGAGCCTATATTAGTGTTATCCCTATGAGTTTTTATTTGAATGCATTTTGCTTCTCTATTATTTATGTTTGTACTATTATTACGATTTGAAATTGTAAAAAATGAATTTTAGCCCAGAAACGTTTCACGAGCCATTTATTTTTTGTCTTCCGGGTGTTTAGAGATTGGTTTCATTGCTAGTGATAAAAAACTGTTTCCCTAATGGTGTTCTGTACACATTTACTTTCTTCCGTGACATCTACATTTTGTTTAAAAACTCAAACTGCTTTTGACAAAATAAAAAGACGTTGGTTCACAACTAGATGGCATATAAAAAAATTTGCATCTTAAGAGCAAGTTTATGGTTGGTAGATAAAATAGTATATGAACACAATTTTATTTTTATTTTTGATGAAAAGAAGATGAATTTAGATGCCTTCAATGTTAGAATTTTTTAGTTTATTTTTCTTTTGAATATAGTTTTATCCTATCACCTGAGCAAAACCTAGCAAGCTAGATCAGCCCTATTATTTATTCCAAGACAAGCAACCTCATCCAGTACTATGACATATTAAGGTCAAGTCCTATGTACTTACCAAAACATCAAATTTACCTATTTTAAACTATTATGGGCGTACCAAATGGGTAAATTGGCTTGCCAAACCCGCATATTTGTCGGTTTACTCATCGCAACAGACTGTGTCGCTGAGTTTTAATCTCAGTCGTAAGTTCATTTTCAATATGAGGATTTTTATATAATTCTTATTTTGATCATGGCCTTTCATTATTGCAAAATCCAATAACTGTTTTTGATCAAATCTAATTTATTTTAGCTACACATATTTTTAACGTACAAACTTAACATTCATGCATTTAGATTTATTAACATTAGTTGGTGGAAATTTATAAAGGTAAGTTATATTAAAGGTATAAATTTACTTTACCTTTTCTTTATAAAGGTAAGTTATATTAAATTAAAACATACTAGGTTTTTGTTTAATAGGATTTTTCTATTTGTAAATCAACATATAGTTTTTAATCATCACATAAATTTTGCTAAAATATATCAAATTCAATCAATAATCTCTGTTATATTTAATTAAAATTATATTTAATCTGCTGATTGATTTTCTTGACCACTAGGAAAGGGCCAATTAGGATCGTATTCGGGTTGATTAAATAGGGATGCAACAGAAGGTTGAGTAGCCTCAGTAGGTTGAGTTTCATCACCATAACCTGCAAAAGGAACCTGAGGAAAGGGGGGAACAATGGACCGATAGACGTTAAAGGCTCCTCTTGAAGTCGGGGTATAAAGATAACCAACATTCAAAAATAGGTGACCACCACCGAGAGTTTCTAGAGCCGTCGTATCGCCATTGGCACCAGGTGTCACATGAGTTTGTGGCATGATATCTGGTATACCAGTTATTTGACTGCTTCTAGGTGTTTGTTGACTTCTATGACTATTGGATGCTTCTGAAGGAATATCAAAATTCATTGAGTTTACCCTTTGGGTTATGCCTCCACGTAATATTCCTGCATTCTATGTTGTTGCCAATGACTGTCGTTTAACCTACTCTGCAACTCCTGTTTTTTATATTGTACCCAATATAGTTAAGTTCGCTTTATAGCTTGAGAAATAATTGGAACAGTAATAGCATCCCCGTTAGGATTGATACTCGGTATCTCCCAATCAAACTGTGGCATAGCTGATGAAGAATATGAACCGCTTTGGCTACTTGGACAGACGTAGGGAGCTGGCGTTGGTGGTGGAGGTTGGGAAGGAAAAATATCGTAATTAATTGGTAATCCACCTAAAGCTGGCATATCCATCCCTCTTAAATTTTACGGCTCCATAGCAATGGTAGGCTTTAAAATTGTGCCGAACCAACGAAGATAATCAGTCCTATCATCAAGCTCCTCGACCAAGTCATGAATATGATCCCAAGGTCTACCAATTTGCATTAACATCAAGTAATCATCATAAGAAATATCCCCGCTTGGAAGTGGGTTGCTTGCTTTTACTGTTCCCCCTTTTAGATGTAGAAGGTGTCTTTCGCCGAGTACCAAACACCTTTGAGCATCTTTGAGCAGCTTCACTCTGGTACTTTGTATGATTCACATATGGCCTAGTAATAATGTTTTGGCTTTTCTACACACTTGTTGAAGCCTTTGGGTCAGCTAAGAGTGTTGACCGTCATCAATCTGAATGATATTCCGGTTAGTAATTTGGTACTTCCCTATAATTGGGAAAACAATATTGTATTGGTGTAGGGAAGGTTCACCAACATCGAAGTAAGTATACCACCAAAATTGTAAAGACCTTGCAAAATTTAGTTATTTAGTAAATGAACATTTGAAAATTTTAAAATTTTAAAATTTTAAAATTAATTGGGTGGTTTAAAAAGACTTAGTTTTTTACCTCCAAGATTCCCCAAAAAAAAAAATTCAAACTTGGTTTAGAGCCCAAGCACTCACTAAGGGCTATGTACAATGAAGATAACATTGCAGACCCCCGGTCATACGTTGGAGTTGACTCTAAATTTCAAGCGCTTCGAGAAAACCAAGAAGTTTCACTAAGCTAGCCTGTGGAAAAACAAATTATCCTAAAACGTATAAGACAAACACTTTATCGAGCTAATCAAAGTGGGTTGCGTCTTCATAATCAGAATCTTGTTCCACTCTATTGCAATAAAATTGTAAGAAAGCCTTCACTCTAGACACTCTTATTCTATCGAATTTAACAATTATGTGCTTATTATTCCCTTCCTCATCAGAACAGTACAATACAAGGCGTTGTTTCCAACTCGATTATGCTGACCACTTCCCTTGGTCAAATGGAACCATATTTCCCTCGCATAGTATTCCCTTCAGCATATACACATCCAATGGTTGAACTCCTATACACAAAATTTTAAAATTAACTTTTCGCTAATCTATATTGTTTTTGAATAATCTAGATTTCCATGAATCCTAAAGTTTTTTTATAAAACCAAAAATAAAAATCCAAAAAATTAATTAGAGAACAAACATACTTACCACATTCGAAATCCTTAAAATACCTCGGGTTTTTTAGGGCGACCCAAAAAGAATTTGGAGCGACTAATAAAAAAAATAAGGTCTCGAAGAATTAATATGAACACACCCCTTATCCATATATTTTCTTTAATGGCTAATCTGCCCTTTGTTAATTAGTTTTAATGTCAATTAATTAGTTAGTTAATTTTGGTTATAGATAGTGTTAGAAAATTATTTGAGTTATAGTTTTAGAAAGAAATAGAGAGTGTGTTAGAGAAGTAGAAGAAGTTTGAGAAAACTAGATTTTACATAAAATCAATAGAAAAACATGGATGAGTATGAGGAAGAAAGTGAGAAACATCATCAAGAACATGATATTGAAGGTTCAATAACATTTAGAGATGACGATTTCAGATATTTATTGGAGGATCCAAATTTTGTGTGGAAGAAATCCTAGTCGATGATTTAACGAGAGAAAATGATGAATCACATCAAAATGAAGATAATAATGCATCAAACAATCAGGTACTCTGTTAAGAAACTAAAAACCCCACTTTGTATACGTTTGTATGCGATCGTTAACAAAAAAAATAAAAATTACATGCATTTAATACCATGGACGTCCCAGAATCGGTAAATATGAAACCCATTATCTACCGATTACACACGCCTGTTCCAAAAATATAGTATAATCGGTAGTCTCGTGAAGAATGATTACTACCGATTAAAAAAATCCCCAAATTGAATTTTATTCGAATTTCTGTGTGCATAATTGGTAGTTTAGGAATAGTTATTATCTACCGATTACAGTTGTCACCCCAAAAATGAATTTCTCCAAACTTTAAAATTTTATCTCTCCATCTTTCCACAATATGTAGTGTATGAATATTTTTATCTATCGATTATAGATGTAACCCCCGAAAAGAATTTTCCCAAACTTTTAAATTTTAGATTTTGCTAATTTTGTAAACGGTAGTTTATAAAATCACATGTCTACCGATTGTGATTGTAGCCAGAATTGGATTAAACTTTTAAATTTTGGAATTTGTAATCGGTAGTTTATTGATCAAATTTTTTCTATCGATTCTATGTAATCGGTTGTTGTTTAACAAATTGAACCTTCGATTATACTTATTTTTGTGTACAGAAACCTATCTAGATTTCTATCTATAATTGGTAGTTTGAAGTATTTAATTAGTTGTTGTTTAACCGTAATAGGTTGCAAATTATATTCTCGTACTACCGATTATAACATTCTAACTCATTTCTATTTTATGTAGATTGTTGGAACGGTTGATCATATTTCATATGAGGGTCCTGATACTTCCCTACACTATGCAAACAATTTGGTATGCTACTTACACACTCTTGTCTTGTTCTAAGAATATATGTTACATGGTTAGGCTTATGAGATTTGTTTTGTTATATGCACGTTTAGACATTTGGAAGTAAGGCGGAGGAAAAGTAATGGATTATTAACAAGAAAAAAGAGAAGATGTGCGTGGCAGTTCAGAACAATTGTGTGAGGGTTGATCGATTTGAAATGATTTGTGAGAAAGGTGGCGAGCGAAAGAGTCACGTGGAAAAGGATTGTAAGTACATAAAGAAGACAGAGAGAAAATAGCGAGGTAATTCAAAGAAGATTGGAAGTTCATTTAAGATTATCTTCAGTAAGCCCGACGGTAAGGAAGGTAAAGAATGGAAAATGTTTAGAGTTGCTAATGGTCGTCACAACCACGAAGATCTGGAAAGTCTTGTTGGGCACGTAATGGTTGCCAAGTTAAAACCAAATGAAATACAGACGGTGAAGTCTATGAGGCACGTAATGAAAGAGAGTGCAATCCTATCTAAGATAAAGAAGGACGACCCCAATAACTTGTCTTCGTTGTCTACAATTAAGTCGGCGCTAGCAACGATCAAAGGGACGAAATGGGATAGTAGAATGGTTATGGAACAATCAGATGGTTAGTCGAGAAAAACAACTACACGTTGAGAAGAGAATAAAAGGATGGTAAAGTAATTCGTATTTTCTTGGCACATCCGAAGATGATCCAATTGTCTCAATGCTTTCATAATTTTTTTTTGATAGATGCTACTTACAAGACAAACAAGTACAACATGCCTTTGTTGAACGGTGCTTGCCACACTTCGGACAAATGCACATTTACGGTACCGTAGGGTTTAATGGATGCCGAGAATGATGTGAGTTTCATTTGGATGTTGCAAACACTAAGGTCAATTTATAATGGCGAGCATTTTCCAAGGGTTATTATAATGGATAACGATCAAGCCTTGATGAATACAATAAAGGTAGTGTTTCTGGAAGCCCGGAATTTGATTGTACGTGGCAAATACAATGCAACATCAAATCCAACTGCAGATATCATATCCAAGTTAAAAAGTAAAACAAAGGTACCAAGAGGTCGAAGAAAAAGGATGAACGTATTAGTAAACTAACCGTGGAAGAACGAGAAGAAGAGAAAAGGTTAGTTGATGGAAAGTGGGCCGAGGATGGAATACAATGGTCCTTATTTCTAAAAGCATGGGATAAGCTTGTTTGGACGATAAAGGAGGAAGTTTATGAATATAACTTGAAGAACTTTGAAGATGAATGGGGTAAGAATTATCCCAAACCAGTTAAGTATTGCAAAACACAATGGTTGGGACCGCATAAAGATAAGTTTGAGTTTGCATGGACATATGAATATCATAACTTCAATAACGTGACAACAATAATTACATAGGGGTCTCATGGCCGATAAAGAAAATACTAGTCGGTAGTCAAAATGTATACAGAAAACCATTTCAGTTCCATCAAATAAATCGGTAGATAATTAACCCCCGATTATACATCGACAGGTTTAATCAATAACCTATTAAATTATATTGGATACCGATTATTGTGTAAATTATGTACAGAAAACCAAGTCAGTTTTATCACCTGAATCGGTAGATAATTATCTCCCGATTGAGGATCAACAAGTTCAATCGGTAGGTGATGCATACCACTTATCTACCGAATGTAATTTAAACTTTTAACAAAGTTACTTATGAAGTTTGAGTCGCTTGCAAATCAATCAATAATTCACAAAGAGAACCTAATATTCATTCATCATCCATAAAGTAAACCATTCATCATCCAGAAAGTTAACCATTCATAATCCATAAACATAATGTTACAACTTATAACCCAAACCAAACCTTAAAAACGACATAATCAAAAACAAACTTTGAAAATGATGTTCTCTAACAATACATTTACAAGCTATTTTCTAGATTTTTTGTTTTTAGTACGAGCACCAGGGAAATTGGCTCTAGCATCAGGAACATTGGCTTTAGCATCAACGCTCGATGAACTCCGAAATCTTTTAATGGGCTTTGCTGCTGGGTTCTTAGATTTATTCGCAGCCTTTTCCCCAAACTGACTTGCATAAGCTTCATTATCAATGTTATCCATTAGGTATTTATGCTCTTTCAGCTTCTCAATTGATAAAGGCACTCCCACCTTTATACATCCAGCAATCTTCTTGGAGAAAAACACAAACCTTTTTTTTCCTGTTTTTATGCAATAACAATCAAACAATTATTACCTAAATTTTTGAGTCGTAATATTAAAATCAAAAGGAAAAAACAGTACATACCAGTCTTGTATGACCATATGGTTTGTCTTTGATGATACAAGTATAATCAGAAGCCTTGGTGGTCTTTCCTTTATCTTCACGGATCACATGAAGATGAGAATGCCTCCAGCACCATTCCATATAGCCTGGATGTATTTCATCACCTTAGTTGACAGGTGTCCCATCGTTGATCAAATATTACATCATGTTATTCCAATCTTCAATGGATGGGCTGTCAGAGAAAACTACCGTGATAGAGTCCTTACTAGGCTCGTAATATTCCACGTCCAATTCAAACTTGCCCTGTAAGTGACTGGTTTTTCTTGTACATAACCAAGTTGATGCATCACCCTTGAAGCATTGTACATAACATATCCTGCGGGGTGCCACAAGGATCCATAATAACACGACAACTCGGACCTTCCCACTATATGTCCACTAGCTCGGTTTTCCTTATATCGATCAAAACATACATCTGAGGACTTCATCAAGTCTAATTCCCCCCTCAAAGAAAGAAACTTCTGCTCCTTAGTCCTAGAACGGTTATCATCGAAGATGTATTTTGTTCCTCTGGGTATTCCTTTCTCCCGATTTGGGTTCTCTTTGGCCAATTTCAGGGTCGGAAAGTGGTCGTAGATCTATGTCTATGTAAATATCAAACCAAGTATGAGGAAATTGATTATTAAAAGAGAAAGAAATAAATAACAATCAAAACATCAATAAAATTACCAAAATACCTATAGTAGGCTCACATTCCTGGTAATTTGGCTTGTTGCTTCCCTCGATGCCCTTCTCAACTCTTTCATCAAGAACGCATGGCATGGGGCGCCCCAAGAGTAATCAAGAACTTTATTAATAGTATGCAATAGTTGTAGAAGGTTAACGTCGACCTGGTTACCACTAGCATTGGGGAAAATGCCATATCCTAATACACATAGAAGATATGCAGTGGCTGCAGCATTCACTTCGTCGACGCTAAAGTGTGGATTATTTTCTTCTTTATCTTTGGTGCCTTTGAACATATTCATCAAGTGGACCATGATGAATTGTGTAGATTTGTAACGAAAGCATCGATTGAACTCAATATCGGATATCGCTCGATCCCAACCAAAGAACTTCTGAGTGTAAACATAAAGCTGATCCCATCTTAACTGCTTTACGTCATTAAACTTGACGGTTGTACCATGGTCAGCAAGACAAGAATCTGCACAACATCATCTGGGGTAATCGTCATCTCTCCAAACGGCATATGGAAGGTGTCGGTCTCAGAATACATTCTCTCCATGAAGGCTGATATCAACACGATGTCATGCTGTAACATTGAATTCTCGGCAGCAGTAGATAACCCCGACTTTTTAATAATTTCCTTGAACCTTTCACATTCGTCGTCTAGCGGCCAGTCTTTCATTTTTGTTGGTGCAGTTGTAGGTTTGAGTAGACGAGCCGCATAAGAATGGTCCTAATATACACGATGAATTAATAATAGTCGTTAAGAATTCTACGAATAAAAATATAATAGCTTAAGAATGGTTTTATAATTATTACTTCAGTTGAATACATTTCTTTGTCCCATGAGTCTTTATATCCAAATAAAAATGCTCCTCCATCTCTTGGTAACCCAGGGATTTGGCATGCTTCAATACCCTTCATATTCAAAGGGGTGGGGACTTGCTATCCTCCTTTATTCTTAATTACCTTCTTTGTACCTTCTCCTTGTGAAGCACTTGGTTCTCCTTCTTCTTGATTTCTAAATTGTTGGGCACTTGGTTGTCCTTCTTCTACAGAATTTGGTGGTAAACTTGGTTGATACAGTACTTCTTGAGTTCCTTCGGTGATAGAGATTCCACTAGCGCTCTTTTCTCTTCATGCACTAGTTGTTACTCTCTTACCCCCTTCACGTGGAGGCCCTGACAATTGTATGATGGGCTTGATTAGCTCGCTTTCCCTAAAAAACAAAATAAAAAACAATTAGTTTGTAAGACACCGTTTACTCATTACACAATCGGTAGATAAATGACATACAAAACTAACGATTATACATAATCGGTAGCTCGGGTCCTACACTATCTCCCAACTATGTATCTCATAAAACTCTAAGCTATGGACACACATATAAGCGGTAGTCAAATAAACATGCTAACAAAAGATTAAATAACAATCGATAGTAAAATACAAAACCTATCTACCGATTACGCATCATTTTAGGTTTAGAGAAATCAATGGTTTTAAGGTAAATATAATCGAGAGACAATAATCACACATAACTACCGATTACAATGTAGCCCTAACATTTTTTCAATTTCAAAATATTTTAATCGGGAGTTAACAACTACTACAAATCTATCGATTATTTCAAAACTATATTCATCTACATGTGAAACCATCTAATATAATTGGTAATTAGATAAAAACATTACATACCGATTAAGCTTAAATTTGAGTAGAATAATGAAATAACCACACATAATCGTTGGTTAATGATTAAATCTATCTCCCGATTAGGTTCGATGTTCTTGAGGAATGATGAAGCCAGTCATAACCGGAATTTTACACCTATATCTAAACTACCGATTCTGGGTAAAAACCAAAAACCCTATAATTTTTTTGAATCGATTCATCAAATTGAAGCAATATAAACCCATAAATTGGTAGAATCTTACCTTATTCGGGCCATTTTAAGGTCGCTGAGAGTCTGATTGTCGAAATCACTGGATGATTCTACTTCACCACCAACGTCCTCTTTGTTTTTTTGGTGTTCTTCAATTTCTTCATCATTTTCTTCAACAATCTCTTTTGATCTTGATGTTGTGGATCAGTATATTGACGACATACTTGTTTCACTCGAGCTCTTATAGGTTTGTTAGTTCTATTCATCGTTACATAAAAGAATCGACGATGATTTAGTTCTACGATTAACGACGACGATGAATTGAATTTGAATTGAAGAGGGAAATTTTATTACTTAGGCCTCAATGGGTAGTCAACAAAAAGAGGAGAAGAAGAGTTAGAAATAAAATGAAACTAGTTTAGGTTTAGGTTTTATATTTTTATTAGTAAAAGGGTATATAGGTATTTTTACCTACCATTAGGACATCCCATAGCCACATCTATCTGATGGGTATAAATAAGTCGCCCCAAATTCTTTTTGGGTCGCCCTACAAAAACGCGAGGTTAAAATATAACGTATTTGTAGTCTTTCACCGATGTTCTAATATTACTTGAACAACTTGAGACATATGGTTCTTATGGTTTAAATAATAAAAACGATACCACTGATATCTTTAGACTCTTCCTTTAACCGCATTAGGGAGCCACCCATACAACGTACTCAACTCAGTCTACCGACCTCTTAGCCTAGTACACTGACTTCTCTCTTGATGATCCGATATATGGTCCTCGAGTACACCAATGTCCGCTTGATGTACAATATTGTGGAACTCCACCTCTCTATCTTGATTCGAGTCTACTCCACTCCTTGGGGAGCCTGATGATTGCCATTTCTGTTTCTTTTATTCCTTAACATTGTGGCAGAAGATTTTTTAGAGTTAAAACTTTGACATTTTTGTTTTTGAAAATTTTGTGTGTGAAATATTGTGAAAATATAAAAGAGAATGTGTAAATTAGGTTGAAGGAGATTGTAAATTTATAGGCAAAAAAGAGTCAGTCGTTGGAGATATAATTTCTATCGAACGATAAAGACTCCATCGCTCGACAAATTCTTTATCGTTTACTCCATTTTCCATAATGGCACGACTAGCTTACCCTGCCACCTGGCTAGACAAACTAACCAGTTTAATAAGGTGTATAGGAGTTGACCTTAAGGAAAGATCCTATGCGCCCTCTCAAACGGCTTTGTTTGTCTATCCAGGTGGCTAGACAAACAGGGTGTGCCACTATGGGAAAAGCTCTGGGCGATGACCACTATGTCGCTCTTCACAACTTTACATCTCCTTCTCAATTTTACATCTCCAAAATCATCTCGAGTTTTTTTTTTACTTCCATAATGAATCAACTTTTAAGAGCCGAAAGAAACAGAAAAGGTCAACCAAGAGGTGGCCCAATTACATATTTATGTAATCGGAATTAATCTATAAAAAAACTACTAATTTTATTTCACATTCAATTAAATTCTAACAACGTCTTTTCTTAGAGTAAACTACATAAGATTAAAAGGAAACTACATCATTACATAAAAGGAGTCGAATATGTGAAGATCTCTAAAGATGTTGAAACAAACTTTGTACAAAAAATGTTTACCGTGAGTTTCCTGCCATACATCTAGAGCTAATTAAATCACTTCATGTTCAGTTAAACCGTTAATTTTCTCGATCAATTACACTTACCTGAGCAAGGAATCGCGTGACCGAATGACTAATTGCTTGATAATGATTCGACAACCCATCAGCATGAGGGTTTCTCGTGTTCCCCGTTTCTGCAACGAACATAGTGAAGATGTTTTGCCAAAAAGACGTGTGCAACATGAGTTGGCCAGAAATAACATTTCCTATGCTATGAAAAACATATGCTTTATAAAGAACTAAATCCTTTTTTTAAGTATATTTTGAAACACGAACATTAACATACATTTTAAATCTCTAAAATAGAAAACCTATTTATAATTTTAATAATTTAGAATAGAAAGTAGAGAAAACAGTAAACGATACTGTGTGCCAAAGCCTGAAACTTTTCCCACGGGCAAGGCTATTAGAATCCATTGTTACTTGAACCTTTTTTTTTTCCCTTTTGAAGCATCCTTTTTTTTCTTTTTATTCCTGGATTCGTGTGAAAATGCTTGAGAGTGGAGAGGATCGAGGCATCTGTAATCCCACGAGCCATTTTAAGTTCAGCATATTATCTGATGCAACATGCAAGCAGAAAACGACACTGTGTGAGTCTTACTTCTCAGTCTGTTCTGCCAGAGCAGATATGATATGAATAAAAAATAGTTACCACAGCTAACCAAACAAAAATACCAAATAAAATTCACTGAACCCGACAACGAACACGAACCTCGTCCGTCTCTAGGCCTTCCTCTGTTCATCTCCCACTTCCATTTCAATTATACCTCCTCCTAGGTAATTTTTTTCCCACCCAAAACTCACCTACAAAATCTACATTTACCAAAGCAAGCCTTTTCCTTACCTCAAAGATCATGCAAAGATCTGTAATATCAAGTAAACAGCAAGAAAAAACAGAGCTCAGAAAGCTTCAATTTCTTGTTAATGGCGGATTTTAACTCACTTTTCTATCTATTACTCCTATTTTCTTTCTCTATCTTCATCACTTCAGGTAACTAATAACCCGTTTATAAAAAGACTTGGAAGTGTTTATTTTTTATGAAATTTGATTCTATTTTATTGTTTTTGTGTTAAGGGATTATTGAAGCAGAGGCGAAAGATGCACCATATGTTGGGATAAACATAGGAACAGATGTATCAAATTTATTATCACCTGAAGAACTAATTTCATTTCTACAGTCGCAGAAGATATCTCATATTCGATTATATGATTCCAATGCCGACATTTTAAAAGCACTTTCTCATACTAAAATCAGAGTTATTATAAGTGTCCCCAATAATCAATTAATTGCTATTGGTTCTTCAAATACTACAGCTGCTACTTGGATTCAAAGAAATGTAGTTGCTTTTTATCCACAAACCCTAATTACTTCAATTTCAGTTGGTGATGAAGTTTTCACTACTAATCCTTCTTCAGCTCCAATTCTTTTACCTGCAATTGCATCTCTTTATAATAGTTTAGTAGCTTCCAATCTTCATAATGATATTAAGATTTCAACTCCTCATGCTGCTTCAATCATTTTAGATACATTCCCCCCATCTCAAGCATTTTTTAATCAAACCCTAACTCCATTTTTACTTCCTTTGCTTCAATTCTTATCGAGAACTAAGGCTCCGTTGATGATGAATTTCTATCCTTATTACGTTTTTATGCAGAATAAAGGTGTTGTTCCTTTGGATAATTCATTGTTTAGACCGTTAACGCCTTCCAAAGAAATGGTGGATCCAAACACATTACTTCATTATTCAAATGTTCTTGATGCGATGATTGATGCTGCCTACTTCTCGATGAAGAATTTGAATGTCAGTGATGTTGTAGTCCTTGTTACAGAATCTGGGTGGCCATCAATTGGTGATTCTAAAGAACCTTATGCAACAATTGACAATGCTGATACTTATAATTCAAACTTGATTAAACATGTTTTCGATAGAAGTGGAACGCCATTACATCCTGAACTTACTTCAAGTGTTTATATTTATGAATTGTTTAACGAAGATTTAAGGGCGAATCCGATTTCAGAAGCTAATTGGGGTTTGTTCTATGGGAATTCAACACCAGTTTATTTACTTCATGTTTCTGGAACTGGGACTTTTTTAGGGAATGATACTACTAATCAGACTTATTGTGTTGTAATGGATGATGTCGATTCGAGAACGTTGCAGGCAGCTCTTGATTGGGCTTGTGGACCTGGTAGAGCTAATTGTTCTGAAATTCAACCAGGGGAAAATTGTTATCAACCTAATGATGTGAAAAACCATGCTTCTTATGCTTTTGATAGTTATTATCAGAAACAAGATAGAGTTTCTGGTTCTTGTGACTTCAACGGTGTTGCCATGATCACTACTACAGACCCAAGTTAGTTTTTTACTCTCTCTCTATCCTAATTTGCTAATGTGGCAATATGCACCGACATGATTACTGCATTAGTTAATCAAGCATTAATAAGTAACGTGAGCTTGAAGCAGTAAATTAAGAAAAGTTTTTTTTTCATACCTTTTTTGAAAATGAGAAGCGGGTGTGTGATAGTTAATTACATATTGATTAGCCAGAATAAGATAACCAGCAACCACCATTAAAAGTTGAAAGGTTTTTGTTCACCTAACTTGCAGCTCTGCCAAGGTGTTGTCATTGATGTTGATTTTGTGTTTTAATGGTGTTTTTTTGTGTGTTTTCAGGTCAGGGGAGCTGTATTTTTCCTGGAAGGTGAGAAAGTTGGTGTTTTTCTTTGGTAAATTAAGCTAGATTCTAAAAAACATTAGAGGGAAATTTACTTCATATAAGATTTTCTCATTAGCTTCTTTAAGCAATAGGACAATAATGTCATTTCAAAGAAAAAGACTTCTTCTACTTGATTAGTTCGGAGAAGCCTAACTCGACCAAAAGTGTTTTGCCACAGTTTGCATCTAAGCTTTTTTTCAGCATATAGTCTCTGGGGTCACATCGTGTAGAATCTCATATGTAGGTTCACTGCGCTAGCTCTAGCTATATATGAACGGTGCAAAATTAACCTTACAAAAAACAAATTAATAGTAATAGAGAAGATGACAGTGACCAAGATTGGTTGGTCTCCCTCTCCACGAGCATCTGATAAAAATAGAATTACAGAATGTTACATTTTTCTCTTCATTGCGTTTTGTCTAAATGGGGGTTAATCACCTCAAGTGACATTTTGGTTGACCAAGTATTAATTGTCTATAGTGGTTTAGCGGCCAAAGAAACGATAAAGCATCATAAATTAATTTGGATTTCATATTTATTTGTTGGTGCAGTAAGAGGTTAGGGACGAACAAGACTAGTGCAGTGGGCACAGCTACCAATACAACCATGGCAAGTGGAGGGGTAGGACACCTACTGAGAAGAAGAAGAAGAACACCAACGGTACAATGGTACGATCTCGTGATATTGCTTGTGCTGTTAGCTTGGATTTGATTTTAGAGTTGGGGTTGGGGATGGTAGCCAGAGGGACAGACAATGCCAAGGAATTCATTCATTCAGAGAGAGAGAGAGTTGTCTGATTCTTCAAATCTGTCAGTGTAGTTTTCCAGATGTACCATTATCACGTGTAACTTTATCACATTTTGTAATTTTAGTAGGGCTAGGAAACAAAGTAGAAAGGTTAGGTTTGTAGAGCACTAGAGAAGAGACATTCCAGACACGAGATCTAAATGCATTGCAAATGGGTTGAGTAAACTGGATCCTCTAACATGAGGCTGAAATATATGTTCTGGTCTCCTGTTGGGTCCAAAGGCAAATTTCTTGTAATTCATTGTTTTGTAGTTTATGAAGAGATTGATTCTTTGATCTTCTTCAACTTGGACGATCACCGTTCATAAGAAAAGATGAGAAACATTCACTTAAGTGGGAGTCATGGATCTTCATTCGGTCACACCCCCACTGAGAGAATCTCATGGAGAAGGAATTGATTACATGATTCCATGCCTATAAATGCGAAAAAGTAAGGTTTTCTTTTTTCTTTCTTGTTTCTAATTGTTAATCAATTGTTCAAAACAAAATGAGAAAGTTCCTTCTTTCTTTTACCAGAACCTTTCCTATTTTCTTTTCCCAACGGTTGAGTGAGTAAAGCTACGGCCTCATGGATCTTTTCAGAAGCATGTGTGTTTTTATATTCAATTTGTTTCTCGTGTTTGTAGCACGCTTAGAAATCCCATAACCACCTTCCCTTGTTAATTAATTAGAATGCAATTTACTGATAAATGCTTAGAAATATATATTTTTTTTTTACTATAATTTTGATCAGACTTTTATTAGAGGGAGAGAAAAAAAAGAAAAGAAAAAAAGGAAATTCGTACTCAACTCACTAACAAGTTTACATATACTAGATTCATATATGGGCTTTTATTCCCCTTTCACCACCGTATCCACCATGGGTTCTTTCTTTTTTTTTTTTATTGACGAAGGTCTTTAAATAGGTTAAAGACCTACCTCAACAATTGACCTTAATCAAATTAGAGGAACAAATCAAAACATAGTAACAAAATTATTTTTGGTCTGTTGAACTAAAAAATGAGCTACCAAATTGCAAGAGCGAGGTTGAAAAGAGAAAATACAAATAGTTAAAAGAGAAGAATAAAACTAAGTATCTTTAAAGGTAGCATCCGTCCTTTGATCACCATCAAAACATCCTCCTGAGAATTAGTCAATCAAGTTCTTAGCACCACTTTCAATGATAACATGCGTTTGTTTCAGCTCCATAGCTTTTTTGAGGGCTGTCGACATCGCCTTGGCTTCAGATTCTTCAACTGATTCAACTTCAAAAAAGTAATAGATACACAAAATGAAGTTTTATTCGAGAAATCCCTTATCACATACCCTACTCCATTGTTCATAGCAAATTCATCAAAGGCACCATCAGTGTTACACTTAATCCAGCCAAGTGGGGGCATCTTATCATGACTAATGATACGAATAGTTGAAGGAATCTGAAGATTTGGTTTAGAAGATAAAAGCATGGCTTTGGCTCTACCTAACATAGCAAAATGATTTTTTTTTGTCATTAAAAATCAGGTTATTTCTACTACTCCAAATGGACCAAACAATAGTAGCAAATAAACCATGTAAATCATCATGTAATCTAGAATCAGGAGCAACTAGCTAAAAGATTAACCAATCATGCAAAGAAATATCTAGAAAAACAAAAGTATTAACACAAAGAGTAGATAAAAACCATATATGACTAGCAAAGGGGCAGAGAACCAAGGCTAGCATAACAGACTCATGGATGGTAGTACATCGAGGACAAACCACATCGACCATAGGCATTCTAGTCTGCAGAACAGTTCTAGCAAGAAGGGAAATCTTAGCAGCCTTCCAGATGAATATTAAAATACGATGTGGAACTCTAAGTTTCCAATACACTTCCAAATATTACTACTTGGAGAGGGTATGACTCCTCTGAGGCCCAAGTAAGCATAATTTTGAGGTAAATCTGCCATTCTATGAAAGCTCCCACGTACTCCTGTCCTGTCAGGAGTGCACAACTGGCTTAAGGGAATGGTGACAATTTTTTAACACAAACATTGTCAAATTGAGTGTTTAGTTTGCTAACATTCCAAGTTATAGAATCATGATTTATAAAATAAGAGACCTTGGCACTAGGATCTTGGGGAACCAAGGGGTTTGGTTTAGCAGAACACAGACTTGGTATCCATTTACCACACCGGGGATCAATAAATTTACTATCCCCAGCAATCCAGGAAATAAAAGGTTTGATAAGCTCTTTTATAGTATGCAAGCACTTCCAGGCCCAAGAACAATTACTAGGACACTTGGCATTGAGAAAATCAGTCTTATGAAAGTATTTAGCTTTTGAGATAATACCTAAGAGACAATTTGGATTGTTAATCAGTTTCCAAGCATTTCTAGCAAGCATGGCAAGATTTTTTTAATTCAACTTTCCTAAAACCAAGACCATCTTCAGCTTTGGAAGAGCATAAGGTGTCGCAACCCAACATATGCAACTTCCTATCATTTGGATCTAAAGTTTCTCCCCACCAGAACTGCCACAGATGAGAATCCATCCTTCTACAGAGGTATTTAGGAATTAAAAAATCACCCATCTGATATAAAGGAATGACCTGAACAACATGTTTAACCAGGGAGGAATTTATGGTTCCAGGAGGACATCCTAGCATCCACATACTGTAAGATTCCCATATGAGTTTGGACCTTAGATGTTTTAAAAGCTATAGGAGTTCCTAAGTATTTTTCACCCAAATCCTGATATGAATATTAACAAATGGAAGACAATTGGTTCATCAAAGGGCCAGAAATGTTTGGGCTAAATAAAATACTAGATTTATCAAAATTTATCTCCTGACCTGAAACAAGTATTTGTGCAAATAATATTTAATGTTTTTAAAGTCGTGGACAATAGCTCTAGAAAATAAAGTTTCCCCCCACCAGAAATGACACATATGAGAATCCATCCTTCTACAGAGGTATTTAGGAATTAAAAAAACACCTATCTTATATAAAGGAATGGCCTGAATAATATGTTTAACCAGGGATGTTTTTACAGCCTGATAGAGGATTTTATGGTACCAGGAGGAAATCCTAGCATCCATAGACTCTAAGATTCCCATTTGAGTTTGGACCTTAGATGTTTTAAAATCTATATGAGTTTCTAAGTATTTCTCATTCAAATCCTGATATGAATATTAAGAATGGAAGAAAATTGGTTCATCAAAGGGTCAAGAATTTTTGGGCTAAATAAAATACCAGATTTGTCAAAATTTATCTCCTGACCTTAAACAGGACAATATTTATGCAAATAATATTTAATGGTTTGAAAGTCCTGGACAGTAGCTCTAGAAAATAAAAGAGAGTCATCAACAAACAAAAGATGAATAACAACAGGGTCAGTTTTACAAATCCTGATACCATTAATAAGACCTTGTTTAGTTAGAGAGTCAATGTAGGCAGACAAAGCTTCAGAACAAATAATATAGAGGTAAGGAGATAAGGGGTCTCCCTGAAGAAGTCCTCTTTATGATTTAATAAAACCAGTTGGGACACCATTTAAAAGAACAAAATAAGACACAAAAGAAAGACACTGAAAAATCAAATTGATCCAATGATCAGAAAGACCATTTTAAAAAGGACTTTAACAAGAAAGGACCACTCGAGTTTATCATAAGATTTTGACATGTCAAGTTTTATATCTTTTATCCCTTATTTTCCTTTATGATGGTTAACAGATTAGATAACCTCATGAGAAAGAAGGATGTAATTAGGTATACTTCTTTTGGGGACAAAAAAACTCTGGTATGGAAGATAAGATTATCCATAAAATGTTTCAATCTATTAGCCAAAGTCTTGGATAGAATCTTGTAAATAAAATTACAAAGACCAATTGGTTATATATTGAGAGACCAATTCATCTAAAGGACTTTTGAAATATGACAAGTTCAGAAGCAATTTGTGTCATATCAATAACAGTTTCACCCACAATATCCCAATGTTTCTGGTAGAAGAGACCAGTGAACCCATCAGGGCCTGAAGCCTTAGTTCCTCCCATTTGAAAAACAACATTTTTTATTTCCTCAGCAGTTAACTGAGCATTGAGATACTGATTATCATTATCAGAGAATTTAACAGGGAGAGCTTGCAGGATTTCATCCTGAAAGTATTGAGGACGGGAAGAATAAAGACTTTTAAAGTAATCAACAAAAGAGTTGCCTATATTATTTCTATCAGTTAGAGTAGTACCAACATAGTCTTTTACCAAGCTAATATCATTTATTTCCTCCTAAAGAGGGTGATTCTGTGGAAGTATGGAGTCTTTCGGTCTCCTTCCATCAACCAGACTTCTCTCGATTTATCCTTCCAATATAATTTATCAAGATTATATAAATAAACCAGTCTAGCTTTTAGGCGAGAGATTGAGCTAGAATCAGTGGGGTTGGAGGTCTGGGTTTTGGCCAAATCATCTCTAGTGGTGGATATATTAGTACCAAAAGAGGATCTTTTTCCAATCCCTCAAGTCTTTTTTAGTACTCATAAGTTTATCTCTTAACTTGTTGGCTGGAGACCCAACAACATTGGCATACCAAGAATTGGCTATAATGTCTCAACAAGTTGGGTCTTCAATCCACATAGCCATAAAATGGAAATGTTTGGGCATGCTAATATCTTCAAAATTAAAGTGAATATGGGAAAATGATCAGAGGAGTCTCTAGGCAGGTTATTAACACAAAATTTAGGAAAAAGAGATTCAACTGCTTGATTGATAAGGCATCTGTCAAGCCTCTCAAGAATAAGATTAAGACTAGATTGCATATTAGACCATGTGAATCTAGGACCAGAAAAACCAGGATCATGCAAACCAAACACATCACAAAAATTCCTAAGATTATAAACATCATCATCATCATCATCAACCTCTAGGCCACCATTTTTATCTTCAGGACCCATAAGAGCATTAAAGTCTCCCATAGAAAATATTGGTTTACTAGGAGGGGTAGGAGATAAATTACACTGGCTAGTCCAAAAATCTTGCCTAAGACTACTATTGGGTTCATCATAGATAAAATGAATATGACAGAGTTTTTGAGTGTATGATATCATTAATCGTGACATGGATGCCCCTAGAAATGGAGGATAAAATATTTAAATTATTTTTTTTTCTTCCAAGCCAAGACTAAACCCCCACTTCTTCCAACAAAAGGAACATTAAAAGCACACGAAAATCCCATGTTTTTTTAATTTCCTAGCAGTTGTGTCATTCTTCATTTTTGTTTCAGACAAAAAAACTATGCCTGGGTTTATATTTTTAAATAACATGTTTATCTCTTTATTAGCATATTTTTTCCTAGAACCCGAACATTCCATACCAACATATTCACATTATTAACAGGAAAATGATTGATAGTATCTAGCAGAGTATTATCAGAATCAGAAATAGTAGGAGAGATAGAAGAAATTACCTGATTGATAGAGTCAGAACTACCATTAGGTTGTATGCTAGCTAAATCACCACTCGGGAAAGATTTATGAGCACCGTTCAAGTGATGATTAGTAGTCTCTTGAGGAGAAGAATTGTGGACACCATTGTTTGATGATGAATTGCTGGGAAGCTCATTAAAACACCCATAGGGATTGGTCAAGGTCTGAATGCTGATGAAAGGATTTTTTAGGTTCATTGGGGGGAGATTTCCCAACTTGGTGATGGGGGGTGGGGTGGGGGGGCGTAAATTGTTATAATCTAGTTCAAAAGTATCATGATTTTCTTGTGGAACGACAACAATGCTGGCCAAAGCTGGATTAGTGGCTCTGCTTTGCTTCCTAATCTCAGTTCTGGGATTGATTTTACGCTTATGATTGGAAAGAGCATCATGTTTAGCTGCAAGGGACACAACTTCTTCTCTGGATTAGATTGTTAGTTGGACCGAGCTAGCCGAGACATCAAAGTTTTTAAATCATCTACCTGAGTTAGAAGTTCAAATATGACCCGATTTAACCGATCCAGCAGAGGATGAAGGAATTGACACAGAGCCAATAACAGAATCAAATTGTTGGTTCAGCCGAATTTGTTTAAGAGAAGGATCTTTACTATTAATGGATGGATGGTGGGCTTGAACCGGACCCACGTCATAGATTTTTAAAGAACCATACCTAACATTGAATGGGCCCATATTGATCTTCCTATTGAGAATATCCTCTTCAGTATATTTTGAATTCTGGGTTGAAGAAACAACTTTACCTTTGTTCATATTATTCTGGATCAAATATTCCTCTTGAGTATCTATAACAATATCAAATTAATCCTTATAGGATTCTCAGAAGCAGGAGCTGAAAATCTTCAGTGGAAATAACAGGTGGTTGAGGAGGCATCAGTCTAGAAACCCTTAGCATATTTGCCATTAGAAGAGTGACTACTTTCATAGGGACCCTTTGTTTCACCCTTATCCTTGGCCAATTAGCGTCTTTATGATCAGTGATCGACATGAAGTACATAAAAACCTTGGGACCATGAAATATCTGTATTTAATAAGGAAATGTTCGATTCTTCCTCTAGACAAGGGGGATACCCATTGTGAGGGTTTTTTGTAGAGGAATTCTAACACAAATCTTAGTATTCTTCTTCAATGGATGGTTACCGTAAGGATATTTTGCTTCAATTAGCTCACCAAGCTTGAAAGTGAGCTTCATGAGATCTTCAAATTATATGCATTCATTCAGATATTACACAATACGAACCACATGAGTTCATATGAAAATAAAGTTTGACAATTTTTAGGCCAACCAGTTGGGGGTACAACTCTCAAGACTATCAAATAGCCACAAACGAACCAGGGTCTTTGAGCTTCAACTTTGTTATAATCGTTTTCTACTAGAAATATGATTAAACCTTATTACGCAACCCACTGGAAATAGGTACAGTTGGAGTTTGAAATAATGCCCATTGTGAACAAATATAGCTTCCAACTGAGGCAGTTAGAACAAGGGTTTCACTGCACACATATACAATCATACACAATTTTCAGTTATTATCATTTTATGAGAGGTAACTGTTTTGCCTATAAAGACAGGCTCAATGAGAGTTGAGGGGAGTTTTATGAGTAAGATGTGTTTTTTAGCCATTTGAGTTTGTTCGATAATATAGATCAAGATATAGACATAGAAGATTAGGTTAGTAGGATGTTGCTGATCGAAGTTGGTGAAATGAGTGGTGGAAATGGGTTTATACATATGAAGTTGGATAAGAGAATTCCATGTCTGGAAAACACTTGTGTTGTGAAAATGACCTTGCAGCCTGAAGCTGACAAAGATACAAAAATATTGAACTTCAGAGGGTCAACCTTAAACGGGGGAAAGTTCAAAAGTAATAACTTATACTCGTAAGGAATGAATGCCCGAATTTGTGCAACAACATGTCTTTTGTGATGATTCAAGTGGCTATTCTGACCCTGTTGCAAAATTATGCTACAAACCTTGGGTTTTCGCCTGCTAGAAGGAATTCTTTATTTCTTTACCTGTAGATTCTCGATGACATACAATGACATGTTAAGTTGATGTATTGTAATAAGGTGGAAACTCGGTTATATTGGTTAAGAAATCAAAGTATACTATGGATTATATTGTATCTCTAAAATAGTAAACTATATCGATAAAGTTATGAGCAGCTAGCAATAAACGCCTAAGGCATCAAAAGCATAATTATTTTTTGGATATTTGTTTTTCCAGCCTGTGTATTACACAATATAAATTGACGTGACTTTGTCAACAGGTTGGATGAAACAAGCCTATTTAATTTATAGGAGTCAAGCCTCCTTAATTAGCACTAATTTATTTTTCATTTTTTCTAAATAAAAAAAAACTTGAATCTAGATCAAACACAAAATTAAATCAATATCAATCACCCAACAAAAAAGTTAAATTAAGTTCAAGTATCCAAAATGAACTAAGATCAAACATAAAAATTAATTTTAGACCAAACATCCAAATTGAATCAGGATCAAACATAAAAATTAAATCAAGATCAAACATCCAAATTGAAAACTAATGTGGTTGAGCTTTAAAGAAGATGAAGTTTGTGTAATACATACACCCTTATATGAAATGTTAACTAACAATCATCCCTACGTGAAATATTAACATTTACATATACCCCACAAAGATATATCTCAACAAACATTCATGAATCTTTTTTGCATAAATCATTCAAATAATCATATCTTCTCGGCTATCAAACCAGATTATGCAAATGATATCATTTTTGAAATTTTAAAAAGATCCTCTAAAGCTTTTAAGTTTCAACCTAAAGTTGATTCATATGAGAAAACGATTAAAAACGACCTCGAAAGTTCAGACAGACAAACAAAATCTTATATATCAGATTTTTTGTATGAAGTTTTTGATCTCGTTTTTAATATTTTTTGCATATGAATTTGTTACAGCATTGCTCGGTTAAACCCACGGGGGGAAATATATCAAGTATATTGTCATTTTTAGATGCCAGAGTTCATACTTAAATCGCTTAATAAAGTCGGACTTTCTATTATGTTAGACTTAGATTGTAGAAGTGTAGGATGAAATACTTCAAGTTTCCCCTAAAGAATTGAAAACAAAGAATTGAATATTAAACGGAGATATCATCCATCGTCGGAGGTTATTATTTGAAGATTTGACTTTCTTCCAATGATTATCACTTTCTCTACGGATCCATCAGAAAGAAACGAGGTATCCAAGTCAATACGATTAAGAATGTCAAGTGTGTAACGATTTGACTAAGATGTAAACCATTTGAAGTGCGATACATATATCTCCATACTAATAAAATAATGAAGATCACATAAATCACTCATAGAAAATTGCTTGTTCAAATCATGAATCAAGGTACAATACGGGATCACAACCAGTTGGAAATTTTTAGTACAAGAGACTTGATTATTGAAATTGATTAAAGTGCCAAATGAATGGAATATAGAATCAGTATTCTACTACTCACTGTATGGTTTCCAAATATAGGCTTGCTTAAATTTTGAATAACCTATGACTGGTAAGCATAGGATGTTATTAGTCCTCACTGTTAAACTTTTGAAATAATAGGTGTAACTTTCAGAAGCTTCCTAGTTTTCAAAAGTAAAAATATAAATTTTGAAAATACATGAGTAATTTTAAACATATGCTCGCCGTTATACGTTTGGAAACAAATTCATTAGCTTTTCGGAAGTTAGGAAGTGAACGTGTTTTTACGCTCACTGCCATATTTTTGGAAACTAAGTCATTAGCTTTCGAAACTTAGCCAGCGTCCATGTTTTGCTCGCTACCAAGGTTTCTAAAATTTGTATTACTTTTGAAATTTTCTCTTTATGTATAAATTTTGAATTCACAACAGAATCACTTTCGAAATCTTTGAGGCCAAAATCATGAATTACATCTCTAAGTTCATGGTTGGACGGATAACTTTGTCACTCAAGGATGGATGTTCTAAACAAGTTATACTTAGTCATCTTTGGATATATTAGCAACATTAGAATATGATCCCACTCCTACCTAAGGGGTGGTCGTCTTGATTATGTCAAGTATGTATCTTAGGTAAGCTACTGACAATTAATATGGATTATATATTAGTCATGTAAAAGTTGTATACAAAAAGAAGCTGGAAAAAATATTATTTAAGAAGACCGTTGCTTCTATACTTAGCTTAAACATTTATGAGCTTGTTATAACTCATGGATTGTCATAATTCATAGTGTCTTTAATTGGGAGTAAATGCAAAGGATATATAAAACATTAATTAGTGTTAGACTTTCAGGTATAATATAATGAAAACAATATCTTTGCAGTTAATGCAAGTGAGTTATTCATGGATGTATATCCTAGAAAATCTAGCAAAATATAAAGATAATTAAAAATGGCATGTTTATTTTTGGAAATTTCTTAGCTTAAACACTAACTAAAATTATCTTGATTTAAAATCTAAAAAGCGTTGGTCGAAAAATATAAATAAATACTCTCTCCAAACATCTAAATGCATCCCATTACAGGAATACGTGCGATTAATTTGCAGAGTTGTGGAGCCTGTCTCCCTTAGATCCTTCAGGATCAGGGTGTGACCTTTTAAGTCTTCTCAAAGGGTTGATAATCCCATAAGTATCTCTACTTAGGTAGAAGTGAAATTGGTTTTATGTTTTCAGTTTCTTATACTTTTTGTCAGTTTGTAACTTTCTTGATGTTAAGTTATTGTTTATATTAAGGTCTTTTTCTTCTGATATAAGGACACCTGAAAATGGTCAAGTAAAATTATTGGATTCTGTAAACACCTGTTGAATTCTGAGGATAGAACTCACATTGTTGATTTAGCAGGTTTCGATATGTGAAACCTTTGTTAAGTGATTATAAGATGTTTGGCTGGTTTACCTCCTGTTCTTGTAGTGAGGAAATCAAGGAGTTACTATAATGGAAAAACCTTGTCTTAGAAGTTTTATCATTTCTATGATCTATACTGAGTTTGACTATGTTACAGTTTTACCTTTTGGCAGTATCAATTTGATAATCTAAAAGAAAATATTAGTCGTCTTATTGAAGCCGGGTAACAATAATCTTTTCAATTGACTGGAGAGAAAATCCTAGCCAGTAACAATTTTTTTAGGAGAATTACGTGTGCTGGCTAGTAATTGGTTGCAGGGTAGAGATACTGCTTATGCGGGGTAACTTAGGGCTAGTTTATTTCGTCCCAATTACACTATACCGAAGTTTGATAGTATGCGAGAGTGTAACGGTTTAATTCGACGAGTATTTTAAATTGGACTAGGTCCCGAGGTTTTTCAGCATTTGTAGTTCTTTTCGTTGATAAGTGCATATTTTGCATATTTTAAGTATCGTTTTCTTACATTTATTTGCTAGATTTTATGTGAATCACATTGTCTTATTATTACTTTTCTACTTTATGTCTTTTATTAGGTTACATCTCTAAATAGAATAGAAATGCAAATACCACTAGTGTAGAAGGTCCGGATCCACGGGAAACCAGGAGAAGTAGAGAAAATTTGAGAATGATAATTTTTTACGAAGGGAAGCCATGAATTATAAAGGCACCATTTCGATTGTTCAGGGAAGCCACGAATGCAACTGCCAATACACGACATTAAAAATCAACAGGGGTGGAATCGGGCTAAGAGTTACGAAGGTTTGTGTTATGAGTGTCGTTCAAGGTGGGTTTCAATGTGATTTTTAATTAAAAATGGTTTTCGTGATTGATCATGGTCGATCATGGTCGATTGACGATGACTGATTTTCAAGCTCGAGTGTGCAGTGGGTTATTGAAGAAGTTAAAATGAATGGGTTGTGTGTATACATGAAAGAGGATCGGTTGGAGAAGACTATTGATGGATGATGCCATTATAGATAATACACAAAAATTAAGGTTTGCTGCCGGTAATGATAAATATGAAGTTTGGTGACTGGTGATGGTGGAGCTCAAATATGTGACGGATATAAAGATGGTATTTATGTTGGTTGTTGTTGTTGATGAAGATTAAGAACTCGATCAAGATGATATGGGTCGTTTGAAACTCATGAGAAAACTATTTTCTCCGGCAGTAAATTGACATAAAATATACGTCCAAGCTCAAGAAAAATTCAGAAAAAAGTTTTCTTCCAGGTAACAATGATGTCCAAGGGAACAAAAGATCGGAAAGAATAAAATTTCAAGGTCTCGTGTAATGTTGTCAGTTCTGCAGAACTGATAGTTAAGTGAAGTGGAATAAACTGTCAGTTCCCCATAACTGAAAGGCCGATAGCCGCTGAGAACTGGATTTGGGCTTGGCTTTCTTCATGGTTGCACGCGGCCCATTGACTGTGTTGTATATTTTGACGACATTGTTCATGTTTTGGTTAATTTTGACGAGTTTTGGCAACATATTTCGACCATGAATCGAGTATGGGAACTTCTGCTTTTGGATATCTACTTAAGAGATAATTTCACTTTTAATGAGGGGATCTTGGGACACAAGTTGTACATAAGAAGAGAAGAACAAGGAGCTTAGGAGTTTTGGAGATTTTTCTACAAATTAGGGTTTGCTTTCCTATTTCACCTTATTATTTTCGATGGATTTTAAGCCACAATCGGGGAATACTCTCACAAATTGGGGAAAACTCATGGTTATATAGGGATGGATTTTGGTTAAGGGGGTATTTTTTTTAATGATGAAATATCCATATTACCCTTTATAGTAATAAAAAGAAAAGGAAAACCTAATTTAGTATCCCCCTCTATTTCCAATAGGTATTGTTACTGCAATCACCTCCATTTCCAACATCCATAGAACTTTTATCCCTCTCTCTTTATGGAACTTCCATAATCTTACCATTTGATTTGTTTTATGATGGATAACATCAGATGGCATTGAGAAGGTGAGCTAATATACTACATTTTCGCTTGTTTGAGTTATTATTAGTTCAGATAGATTTGAGGAAAAATCTAAAATATGAGAACATAAAGGAGTCATGTTGATTCGTTGTATAGTGTATATCTATCTGTTTCACACTCGCTTAAGTTTAAAAGTAGCTTTTGGATTTGATACCAAACATTTTTCTGTCGGCATTGCTAAATGATGAATGCAATGCCAACTCTTGATACGAACATTTTTCTACTGTCGGCATAGCTAAATGATGAATGCAATACCGACTCTTGATCTGGTTTTTCATTTACCATGCGAATCAAACCCAAAAGATAACATCCAATGTCATTTGGACCTATACATGATTATTCAGAGTAGTTATATCATTAGTTTCATTCCTCTTATCTTATAAAATCTTTCTAGGATTTTTCTTCTTCTCTCTGTATATCTAACACTTTCTAAAAAAATTAATCAAAATAACCAAAAAATCTTACTAGTTAATCTTAAGAAACTAAAATTAAGTATAATTTAGTTATTACCAAAATTATTCGGATAAGGGGTTCTTCAAATTACTTCAAAATATTATTTTTTTTAGTATCCCCCAAATGTGGGTTCTTTAAGAAATCTATGATGAATTAATTTCCTTTTAATATTTTAGAGATATTGTCCGAAGTCTAAAACATGTTTATTAATTAAAGCATTCATTCTTAGTATTCATAATCTCTTTAATACCGTTTATGTTATACCGCTAATAACATGTATGATTGTTTGTTTAAGTCGCGAATTAAATGATCATGTATTCAATTATAGCTGAATTAGGGTTTGAGATCCGAAATTGTCAAAAAATCCTTGTCACAAGTAACATAGCATAATCCTAACGACAGAATGTTGCCATGCGATTATATGTGAAAAAGTAACCTAGGTTAAATCGGAGTCGCTCATGCACCAGATTGCTTAGAATAACCTCAACACATAGAAACCATTGGTTTCATTAGGTTAAACTTGGGTAGCTGTTGTGTCTTTGATGATAAAAGGAGTTTTTCCGGAGTAAGCCTACGATAAGATGTTTTAAGGTTATTGATATTGAGAGAGAATGAATATTGAGTTCGATTTAGTTGATAACATGTTTGATGACGGAAGATGAAACCTCTAACCAGTATTCTCATTTTATATTTTTAAATTAAATTATTTTCTACTATAAATTTAGTTTACATTTATTTACAGTCATCATAAATCCCCCCAGTTACATAAGTAATCAAAGATGATTAATATTCACCTGCCTCTTCGTGGGAAAATATTTGTTCCTTGCTACTTTACTCTAATTTATATTTGTGAAGTAAGAACTTGAAATTGTTTTGCTTGGCGGACAACCAAAAACTCGTTAACAAAATCACTAGTTTCGTGCTTTATTTTATTTCCGCATTATATTGGTATTTCTTTATAATTAAAGTAAAAACACATGGACGTAAATCTCTTTTTGTGAATTCTAATATCTTCTGGACCTCAAGAAAATAATTCTCAATGTGTCTGAATAGGTTAAATCAAAAGGATTAGTGGACTACTCGGTACCCTCGTCTTTCTAGAATTAACTCAGGTTAAATCTTAAAGGTTTTATAGGGTCTTCTCTAGTTTCCATAATAATAATATTGTATAATTTGGTTTTGGTAGTCAAGGATATAAGATTGTTTAAATGATGTGCCTCAAATAGATCGAACGTTACGTTATAGGATTGCACAGGAACTGACCGGAACCGAGGGAACCGGGGTAGAACCGTACCGGAACTGAGGTACTCGGATCAAGTAGAAGGAATACAGAACCGTCTTAGGCTCTAGTGTGGGACCGAGCTGAATAAAGAATGTTAATTAGTATCCTCGATAATGGCGTGATAAATAAAGGTTTGAAGAATAATAAGGAATGGAAATAAAAGTCATCATATTTCCTCTCCAACTGTTTGCTTCAGAACTCAAAATTAGCTACCCATGACTTGTTTCTTTAACTAACCCACAACTGAAATTTCGTCAGCTGAAAAACACAAAAAGGATTTTAACTATTTCACTTCATTATCACTTCTCTTTCTGCTTATGCAATAAAAAAGGGATTAGTTAGAGTGAAAACAAATATACTGCAAAAGAGTACTTTCAGTAGGTTCGAGAGATCAAAATCGAACATGACAAGCCAAAACCAAGAAATAGCCAGTCAAGTCCTTCTTCGATCACAAAGGTAGAGATGATGGGTTGATCTTAGGGAAGGAAAGCAAAAGAGGTTGAGAAATCATGAGTGTGATGAAATAGTGTGTAGTTTTAAGAATGGATTATCTCTGTGATAAATCTCTGATTCTGTCTTGAATAAATGAAGCCATTTATTTGTAGTTTTAGATGAAACACACTGATTCCTCGTAAGTGGTGGAAGTTATAAAGAGATGGAGAAAGTGACGATTGTGGAGATTGTAGTGGGGTCGTGTATGAAAAATAAGGAAGACTTGTCTGACCAATACTCCTCGTCCTCTCAACTACTATGTAACCGTTCCACTACTTGCTACCTTCTTGTTTTTGGATGTGTTATCACAATGCACGATGCCGTAGACCGCCAGACCAGTATCTAATGAGAATACCCCCATGTGTTGTATTTGATATCTCGTAGAAAGTGTGGAGTCATGGACCACCACTATTTTGATTAGGTCAAGTCAAAAACTTGCTAATTCAGTGAGGCAAGTTGTGCAACTCGCTAAATTGATAATTAGACTGATCAGTGTCGAGTCTGGTAAGTTTAATGGTCATGTAAGAGTTTATGAATAACATAGCGTAAATTTGATAGCCATTTATTAGCTTGGAGGTGACATGGCATAAATTTGGATGTGTTCGAAGCCAAGATTGTGCGAAAGTTCCCAAGGACAAGTCGTGGCGCATTCAGGAATCTGGGAAAAATATTTGACAAGACGCATATAGAGTTAACGCTAGCATTTGGCCAGCGCTGAAGTAGTGACGCATCCTCAGGAAGGCTAGCGCTAGCCCGGGCTAACACCAAGAGGAAGGCTGGCGCCGGCACTAGGCCAGCGCCAGAAACTAGTGCATTTGAACGGAGTTGGCGCTGGCCAGCGCCGAGAGGATGACGTGTCCCCATCATAAGCTAGCCTGTGCTATCTGTCCCTGAGGGCATTATGCGTACAATTACGCATCCTCAAGGAATGGTTCTTCGATTGTGGTGCAAACAAGAGGAATGGCGTATAATTTGTGAAGCGTCCTTGAGTAGAATGCTAGAGTGGCATGTATTTAAGGATATGACGTCGAATCGAGATGTGTTCTTTACGCATTAAACTGGAATGCGTCTTCGAAAATCAGGCATTAGCTATTTCCAGAATATGCGTATAGCAATAAATTGATGTTAAAATAATAATTTGGATATTGACATTGGATACAAAATAATCTCTAGGAATAGCACTAGAGAAGACATTGGATACAAAACAAGTTCTAGGAATAACACTAGAGAAGACATTGGATACAGAACAAGCTCTAGGAATAACACTAGTGAAGACTCAAATTGCTCTATACTAGTGGGCATTCCATCTAAGAGCTTGGGATTTATTATGTAGAGATTATAGAATATCTAGGAGCATTGCAGCAATCACCAGTACTATTCTAAGAATTTCATACATAGATGGGTACTGAGTCATACAATAATCATGATTATATATATAAGCATATATAAATATTGTATATATTATAGAGACTACATGATCAATTTAGAACGCCTGTAGTTATTTGAAGAGACTGTATTCTTAATTCTCTTGTGAAATATAACTAGAAATATAGTGTTTCATGTTTTGATAGGAAGTCAGAAATATGCATGGATATTTCTATGTTTCTGCTGCTTGGCAGAGAACGATTTTATAATTCTATCCCTTGACAAAAATCCACCATCTACAAGTTGAAATTAAATTTAAATTTTAAGTTAAGAGAAACTGAAACGAAGAAAAAAAGAGAACAAGAAAAAAAATGGGAAGAGATATTAATGCGGGTGGTGTAGCACCAACATCAGGAGTAGTAGGAGGTGGAAGAAGACCACCACTATCTATACAAAGAGAAAAACATTGGAGACACTTTGATAACTCTGTTAAATATTATTTTTTTGGATTTCTGGCTACTGCTTTACTTATTTCGATGTTTCTTATTATGGTTATTTTAGAAAGATTTCTTAGACCCGGATCAACCCCTCTTTTTTAATTACTAAAATACCACAAGTACAGAATGGGAACTGGAACCAAACCTGAACCGAACTAACAGGTACGACTCCATAAGTAAAAACCGACCATAGGTCGAAATCGAGCCGAACCGACCCTTGTATAACTCTAGTGAGACATATATGGGTTGGATGTAAATATTAACATTTCACGTAGGGTGTATGCTAATATTTCACTTAAGGTTGTATATTATGAGAGCTTTTTCTTGTCCAAAGCTAAAGAATTCTAATCTATCTTTTTTCATATAACTTTTAAAACTTGCAAGAAAAATGTTTACATTGATTTTAAGCTTCCAAAGCATTCTTTGTGCAACTATTTTAAAATCATAAACATTATAATTATCTATAAACCCACAACAAAAAAAAAAATTCCCCAAAAAAAAAATTGAATTTATATGTTTTTGTAACGTTTGATCTGGATTCAGTTTAGAAGTTTGATTTTGATTTATATTTTTTTTTTTGATTTTGATTCAGATAAATTTTGTTAAATTAGAAAAAATTATTTAACTAGTGGTAATTATGAAAATTTGACTCCTAAAAGTTAAGGCTTCTTTGGTCAAAGGTATTGATAAAATCAAATGGCTGGAGAAAAAAAAAACTAGAACAATGGGTTAGAAAAGGTATTAACTTTCTTTTTTCAAGACCGACATCAACTATCGAGATATTATTTTATGTATGATCTGTACCAACGAGGCAATGGAATATAGGATGGTTTTGATGGTTCATGGATTATGATATATCGTGTCCTATCTGACAAGGTTCGGGTATCCACTCGTGAAAAGTTCAGTTGGGTCTGTTGAAATCCTGGGGATTTGATGGCTTTGCATAGAGACCTAGAAAATACTAGAACAAGCAGAATTTAAAGGGACCCTTCATTGCTTAGACTATCCATCCTACAAAGCTAGGGGGTATCCTAATATGATGAAATGACTAAGTTACCCTTTATTAAATTTTTCTTAATCTAATAACCACCCACCCAAAACAAATATAAACTAAAAACTAAAACAAAATCAAACCTAATCGAATTTTCTTTTTCAAAAACTCTTCTTCTCCTCTTTACCTCTTCATCTTCCATAAACGATTAATCGTCGATTCATAAACGAATTTCATCGTCGATTAATTTTATCGTCTACAAATGTCTCGTGTTAAATAATGTAAAAGAGATGTACGACCTAATCCTGGAATTGCGCGCTTACAAATCAAGCGAATCAACCAAATCAACAAGAAGTTGAAGCGCCGGTTGTTGAACCCACAATCTAGCCACACATGAGAGAACCAATTCCTGATCAAGCTAACATGCAAATTAAAAGGTAAGTCCTGACAAACCCCTTTGTTTTTATGTGTTTATGATTGTTGATTCGACTTTAAATCATGAAAACTAGGGTTCAAAATGTAATATCAGATCAAAGTTCCGCTAGGAACATAATATTTTATCCTTCTCGTGTCAACCAAACTTTCTGTTTCTCAAGAACACGAAGAAAAGTTTGGTTAAGAAATGATTTTAAAGCTAGGCGAACTTTTATGTTTCTAAGTTTTTTAGCCGAACTTCGGAGTTCGGATATATCGATACTTTGATTTTTCAACCGAAATTTTTAGTCCAAAATATAAACTTAAAGTTCGGTTATCCTACAAAATTAACATTCCAACCGATATTACACTGTTTTAGAGGAAAAATGATGGATGCTAGCCAAACATATTGTTTGTTGACCGAAATTTTTGTTCCGTTAGACCGATAGTATGAATATCTTTGCCGAAGTTTTTGTTTTTTAATCGAACTTTATGTTTTGTTATTCCAATTTAGTTAAGTAGTATTTGTTTTGTTTTTAGGGGCAAGACGAAAGGTAAAGGTAAGGATAAGGTGGTGCCAGATCTTAGAACTTCAATCCCTCACCACGGTAAACACTTAGGGGCAGACAAACGTGGAACTAAATCTACAAAGAAGTCAGGATCGTTACCAAGAGTTGTAATCCGTGTAGTGAACTAAGAGATAGAACCAAGAGATAGAGTAGGAAGTTGAGGATGAGCAAGAAGAAGATCAAGAGATAGAGGAAGAAGAAGATCTACAACAAAATCTTTCTATTGTTGTTGTTAAAGAGAAGAAGACGCCTAAGACACCTTGTGCTAGATATGCACATATTCCTGATAAAGATTTATGTTTAACTGCTACTAACCCACCTCATGGTATGCCAGCAGATGGAGGCGAAGTGTTGTTCAACTACAAACACTCATGGGCTGTCAAAATCTACTCTACCAAGGTATTTAATCTTAACTATATGTTGTCTTAGTAATGATTTTTGTGTGTTACTTAGTTATCCAATGATTGTGTTAATTTTGATTTTGTAGGATCATTACAATGTGACTAGACTGTTGAAACGCCAGAAGGTGGTTTCATGGGATATAAAGGATGAGTGTTAACAGGTGGTGGAGAAAGTCAAATCATGTGTTCTGTGGTCTGCTATCCATTATGCACACACCGATTTTGACAGTGTCACCGTCTCAGCATTTGCCAAGAGTTCTATCCAGAGACGGATACTTTGCACTTCCCATTTGGCGAGATGTGTATCACTCCTGACGACATGCATAGGATCACGAGTCTTAGAGTGGATGGGAAATGTGTTGCATAAGGCTATAAAAAGATGAGTTTTAAAGATCTATAAGTTTTACGGAGAAGGCGCTAGGGTGGAGACGAAGTAAGACCAAGTTGGAGTTCAGACGCTCTGTGAAGGAGCCTGAACATGGTATGGAGTTGATGGAGATCGATAACAAGGGTCGTCCTTTCAAGAAGTTAAGGAAGTTCAAATTGGTCGTTTTGAAGAGGGAATTTGGAGGGACAAGAAAAAAGTGGAGAATGGAGAGTTGGTGATGGACGAGGACAAGATTAAGCAACATGTCACCGCTTACTTGTTGTATCATCTAGGCAGCCTTATATTTCCCGACACTTCTGGAGACAAGGTAGATGTCAATTTTCTCCAGCTTTTGCATCCCCTTGAAAAGGTTAATGATTACTCTTGGGGCACTGCAGTCCTTGCATTCCTTCAAGACCAACTTAGGAGCGCTAATAAGATTAATACTTCATAAATCATAAGCTACTACACTCTCTTCCAGGTAATCTTCGACATACCCATTGCAATAAATTGCATAAGAAAGATGATTGATGAATCTTTATATGTAGCCGAACTTTCTTATGTTCGGTTGATAATTGATTTTTTGTTCTAACCAAACTTTTGTTAAACTTGATATTTTTTCCCTTAGGTGTGGGTGTATGACCACTTACCTGAGATGAAGTTGGATAGTATGAACAAAGGTTAGCTTGCTGGGCAGCCGACGACCGGAAAGTACGAGTTCAAGCGCACACAGGTGGAGGATAAAGAGGATCCGTTGGTATACACGATGATAGTGTTGGATTATTCGGGAGCGCATGAAGTAACTTTCCACCGCTACTCTTTTGTTGAGGTTGATATTTCTCCAGTCACGGGTTACTACGGGCCATTGTTCTTTCCTGGCGATTACTAGATGTACAACCCTCGAAGAGTATTTTGCCAACTCTTTTGTGTGCAGACTACCAACCGTGGAGAATGGAAACTTTAGATTGATGAAGAGGGGTACAAAGAACACCACCAATTTCTTTAATCCAAGACATGAGCCACCACCAACGTTAGGGATGTGGAACAACATTGAAAAATTCATTATTGATGAAGATGAGTGTATATCTTTGGAGGAGGGTGTCCAAAGTGCCTATGGATAATGATACATGGAATGGTATCTAGGTATTACTCATCCCTATGTTATAAATCATGTCCAACAAGCTAAGCGGAGAAGGCGAAGGCGAAAGATAAGGGTGTTGAAACCGGGAAGACGCCTACTTGCAGCGAAGATGTGGCGAAGGTGTTGGAGATTGTGGTGAATAACTTCACTTTATGAATTTCGAAGTGTTATTAAGTTTGACCTAAAATAATGCATTTTTATGTTTAACTTTTAATAGGTTAAGGCGGGTAGGAAGCTATTGAGGAAAATGATGGCTGAAACTCGCACGGGGGACTTTATGTTATTTGAAGAACAAACATCCCTTTACAAAGAATGGGAGAAGGTCATATCGAACAATGAGGTGGAGCTGAGAAAGACGTAGGCGCCCAAGAGGAGTCGACTACAAGGGGAAGGTTCAAGTTGTGATGCTGCAACTAGAAGGGGACCAAGTGGGAAGGATCAAGTGCGGATGCTGCTACTATGTTGGAACCAAGTGGAGATGAGACCCCATCCAACGAAGAACTTGGACGTGGTAAAAGAGTTCGTCGCAATCGTCAACGTGGTGAATGAATGTTTGAATTCAATATGTTTGCATTTTAGAACAATTACATGGTTTGAATTTCGTTAGTTGGTTTTTATTGGACGTTATGTTTTGAAACTTTAGATAATGAATTTCGTAAGTGCGGTAAAAAAAATTCGGTTGATAAAGCCTATTCAATAACAAACCGAACAAATAGTTCGGCTGATAAAAAAAAGGTTCGGCTGAGAAATATTGAAATATATGATTAACAGAGGAAGGTTCGGTTAAAATACCAAATATAAGATTAAACGAATTATTTTTTTTTGGTTTTAAAAGAAAAAGTTTGGTGATTAAATCCAATTATCGAGCTAGTCGAACTTTGTACTTGTAAAATTTGTTGATACTTAAAAAGTTCTGTTAACATTCACTATGTTCGGATTTAAAGTTCGTGCTAAGATGCATTACTTTGATATCTTTAAAGTTCGGCTATATCGGTAACAACGTATTTTAACCGAACTTTCTTTATGTTTCAAAAATGACCCTCGGAACCTTGAGCCAACGACTAGTTTCTCGAAATTTGGGTTGATATACTAGCCGTTGGGTCTCTATTTCCTATAAGAACAACTCTTACAAATACAAAAATATCCTTACACTTCTATATACAAACATTCTTCATATACTTCCCAAATTGTTTTTTTTTTTTTCATCATATAAAAAAAATGGTTGTTGGATTCACCACCAAAGAAGATGTTGTAATAGCTCGCTCTTGGTCGTCGACCACACAACATGATCAAGACCTAAACATTAACTTATCTCAACCCTCGGATAATTTCTGGAACCGTGTATTCTTTTTCTTTGTCATGTTAGAGGGCAATGTCAATAGAAGATCATTTCGACTTATCAAAAAGAGATTCAAATTACTTCATAGTGGATGTGAAAATTTTAGATCGGTTATGGTAGATACCAAGCAGAGGTATCCTACTGTCGACAGTGAAGAAAATACAACTCAACTAAGCGTATTTCAACTATACTATAAATTTTCGATGCTCCGTTATAAGGAAACGTTTGGCAAAAAATTCACGCATCACCAGTTCTATGATGTTTTGAGTTCTAAGGACTTGTATTTCCGTGTTTAACTTTTTCATGTCTAATTTATCTACTTTAGGTATTTCCCTTATTGTAATCTCTTTCCTTCAATTAAAAAATATTATTAAATTTTATTTTCAGTGTGTTGCACCTTTATGTTTAATCTAACTACTGTTGATAATAATCGAACTTATAGTTCGACTGGGAAAAACAAAGTTCGGTTTAGAAATATTAAAATTTAGGCAAAACATAGAAAGGTTCGGCTAGCCTTATAATTTTACTACTAACTGGACTTTTTTCTTTTTATTTCGGTTGACGGTTCCTATTGTCGACTTTTCCGAACCCCGTGCTAAGATATATTACTTTGAAAAAGTTCGGCTATGTCGATAACAACATATCCTAACCGAACTTTCTATATATTTCAAAAATGAACCGTTAGAACATTGAGTAAACGACTATTTTCTCGAAATTTGGGTTCATAAACTAGTCGTCTATGACATATAAAAACGCCTCTTACCGTAGCTAATATCCTGATACTTCTCTTTGCAAATTATACTCAAACTTCTCTCAACAAACAATCCCCAAACTTCCAAATACTTTCTCATTTCTTGATCATCCCAAAAAAATAAAAAAATGGGTACTAAATTCACCACCAAAGAAGATGTTGATGTAGTTCTCGCGTGCGACGGTCATAAAGTATAAAGAACAATTAAACATCAATACAGATCAACCCTTAGATCGTTTTTGAAATCGAGTATTTTGGGGTTTATTGACGTTAGACGGAAATAAAAAATCAAGATCAATAACAAACATGAAGGAAAGATTTGAAATACTTTACGATCAATGTTTTTTTAGAAAGAATTTGGACGACATGAAATATTTTTATCCGGAGCTTAGAAGTGAATAAATAGTAAGTATATATCGATTAAATTGTTTATTATATTTCGATTTTAATATAATACTAACCTATTATTGATACCACTTTTTCAGACAACTCATATTCAAGCCGAATATAAAAAAGACGGTGGCAAAAAAATTCAGGTATCCTGCATGTTATCAAGTCTTGGCTCAAAATGTCTCGTACTTCGACGTATTATAAGTATTCGAGTGTAATGTTATAAAGTACATTAGATCTTTTCCTGTATTATAATTCGTTCCTTCAATGTAATACGTTTTCCTTCAATAGAATGTTACAAATTTTGTATCTTTGTTTGTACTAGACCTTCACCCTAAGTATTGGAAATCGGTTAGAAAATCCTATTATAAAACTCACGGAACAAAAAAATCGATTAAGAATCACATTGTTCGGTTTATAAATATTCAAATTTATGAAAAACAGGGATATGTTCGGTTTGAAAGTCTATTAAAGTTCTAACCGAACAATAGTTCGGCTAGGTCGACCACTTCCAACTTAACTGAACATCTCAGTTCGGATACTACCATTAGTAATACTACCATATAAGTTCGGCTACCACTAGTAGTTTTAACTAATAGTTCGGCTAATAATAAGGTGGAATCGAACTAGCCGAACATTACACTGGGTCACCCAAAATATAGCCGAACTTAGTCTAAATCTCCATTAACTCAATGAACTCAGAGTTCGGCTACCTATGTTCTTCATTGTCCTAGTCGAACTTATATCGAGCTTATCGAAGCCAATCTATAAAGTTTTAGATTTTCACCAACTTTAAGCCAATTCAAGAAACAAAAACATATTAACAAATATACTCAAATATCCCAAATATTATAATCTTCATATTCTTTGTTGCGGTCTCGTTAATCTCGTAAAAACCCTAATTTTGGGGTTGGGGACAAACACATTCACCATCTAACAAATCATCCATTATCAGATTATTATTTTTATTTCAAGATTGACGACTAATTTGTTTCTTCTATGATTTAAAAGTTCAAATTCCTCCTAGTTTGCATTAGAGTAATTCATTTTGAATTTAACAACCACCAAACCTAGGCTTCATTTTTTTTTCAAAAACTCTTCTGCTCTTTCACAATAATTCTAAATCTTTATCCAATCTTAATCTAAAACTAACAATCAACTAATTAATCTAACTCATATTATTAACTTCTTGTTATAAAATAAGTATTTGGTGGATTTATGCCACACTTACACCATCACCTTTTCATCTCCTCTTCACCTCTTCTTTTCCTCCACCATTTTGTAACCACCACCACTATTAGTAATGGTTAGTAATGGGTGCATGCCCTTAATTCCATTGTAAATGCTCATCTTCTTTCCCTATAAATATAGAGCATTTCTTTTGTAATATGACACCACAAATAAGAATTCTCTTCTTCTTTCTCTCTACTCTTCTATTTCTTTATCTTTTACAATACGTCATCAACACGTAGCTCTACCAGCTAATCGGTAAAAAAAATTCTCTAAACCATAACATTTTTTATTAGTTTTTTTTATATTTTTTTCTTTATACAAAAGAATCTTTCTAGTTTTATTGGTACGGTTATTATAACCAAATCGATAATCAAATAGAAAGAATATAATTTTATTTTTGATTGTATTGATATACATATATCTAACCGAAAAGATAATATGTATATTCCAATTTATTTATTTTTATATCAATTTAATATCAATAGATCGTAAAATAAGATATTATTAAACCCATCAAAGAAGGATTTGTTATTATATTTTTACCTAGAAGTACTAGGTAGTAGGTACTAATGATGGGTAATTCAGAAATATATTAAATTGTACCCTATGTGTTTTTCCTGATCGATGTGTACACTGTGTACAAACCGTACAGTATAGGTTGAAAACCTATTTTTTTATTCTCCTTTCTGTACTTTCGAAAGTAGTTAGGTTAATATATTTTATTATTATTTCTATCTTTTCTAATATCTCCTTACCTTCAGTAAAAAAAAAAGATTCCACTGTCTCTGTCAATATATTCACAGAAACATCACTGGAAACAATAGAAGTTGATATTTTATTATCGGTTGTTATCATGCCCCACATGAGTACCAATAGTTAGTTTATTTTAGTATAAACAGTATGTTATCCGTAGGTCTTGTACACATAAAGGATTAGAACAATATTTTTTCCCATCCTTATCAACACTATCTTCTCATTTTCACACACCTAACATAGAATTGTTACAAAATGTAATATATACCTAATTAAAATATTTACAGACTAAACCCTATAAATTTTATAAATACACTCCTAATTAAGATTTTTTTATAATATCATTGGTATTTTTTTTAATCCCAATTAATTCATATGCACAACTTCTAGGGTTTTAACAATAAATATCTTTGTTTTTTTATTTAATGGGTAATTATTTATAATTATTCTATTATTATTAATATCAGACAATGTTAAATCTCTCTAAGTTGGATTTCATGGTTCTAGATATAACTGGGAAGAACTATTTGTCCTAGATCTTAGACGTTGAAGTGCATCTTAGTGTCAAATCTTTGGGAAACACAAATTTCCTTGGCAACAATGAATTCCCTGAGGATCGCTCCAAGGTTTTAACATTTCTTCGTCATCACCTTGATGAAGCCTTGAAGTCCCAGTATCTTATGGTGAAAGACCCATACACTATGTGGACACAGCTAAAAGATCGTTACGATCATAAAAAACTGTGGTTCTTCCTCGTGCAAGGTATGAGTGGATGCACCTTCGTCTACAAGACTTCAAGAGCATAAGTGCATACAATCCAACACTTTTTCAAATTGTTTCTCGTCTAAAATGATGCAGAGAAACTGTGAAGGATTTTGACCTTCTGGAAAAAACTTATTCCACTTTTCATGCATCAAATATATTGCTTCAGCAGTAGTATCGAGAGAAAAACTTTACAAAGTATTCTGAGTTTATCTTTTTCCTATTGGTTGATGAACAAAACAACGCAATGATGTTAAATAATCGTCAAAATCATCCTACTGGCTCAACACCTTCTCTAGAAGTGAAAGCCACTGTTTCTGAAAGCCGTGGGAAAAGGTATAAACGTTGGTTAGGTCCTAAACACTTCAATAACAAGAAGGGGTGGTCATTATTCTCATCATAAGAAGGGGAAGAAAAAAATATATTCCCCAAACATAAATGCAAAAACTCTGAAAACTATTCGAAAAAGCACAATGAATTAATATGTCATCGGTGTGGTTCGTCAAGGCATTGGGCAAATGTTTGTCGTATGCCTAAGCACCTTGTTGGTTTTTACAAGGCTTCCATTCAAGCAAAAGGAAATAATGTTGAAACAAACTTTGCCAAGTATGAAGCACCAATGGATCTTGCCTATCTTTATCTTAATGATTTCGAGTCTGATGGAAATGGCAATAAGTTTGAAGATGTTGATTCTTTTCTCAAAGATGTCTAAGTTTCTTTGATTCTTAATTAGTTTTTCACTAGATTGAGCAGTATTTTTTTGTTTGTTTTAGCTAGTTGCTTATAAAGTATTTCAATTCATTCAGTTTGTTGAAATTTTCTTTATTAATGAAATTTGATTTAGTTTTTAGAATTTTATTCTCTCAACTTACATTATTATCTTTATTTTTCTAAAGGAATATGGATTTTGCTAATGGCAAGTTTACAACAAACGGTGAAGTTATATGTCTGGTGGACAGTGCCACGACACATACAATTCTTTATGACAAATGATTTTTCTCCCATTTAACTTTAGCTGCGGCTACTGTTAGTACAATATCAGGGACCTCTAATCTTATTGAGGGTTGTGGAAAAGCTTTATTAATATTACCTAATGGTACAAAAATCCATATTCATGATGCCTTATTTTCACCAAGATCTAACAGAAACTTGGTGAGTTTTAAAGACATTCGTCGTAATAGGTATCATATTGAGACATCAAATGAGGCTAACATAAAGTATATATGTGTTACTACTATTGTCTCGGGAAAGAAACGGGTATTCGAAAAACTTCCTTCCTTGTCTTCTGGGTTATATCACACTACCCTTATTGAATCACATCTTGTGAATCATTCGAAGGCTTCTAATCCCAATGTTTTCAAACTTTGGCATTATCAGTTAGGTCACCCGGGATCAACAATGATGTGTCGAGTAATAGAAAACTCACATGGACATCCCCTAAAGAATCTAAAAGTCTTATCGACTATAGATTGTCCATGCAACATTTGTTATCAAGGAAAATTAATCATTATACCATATTTGATGAAAGTTGGCATTGAATCACCTAATTTCTTGCAACGAATTCAAAGTGATATTTGTGGGCCAATTCACCTTGCTTGTGGACCATTTCGTTATTTTATGGTTCTGATTGATGCTTCCACAGGATGGTCCCATGTTTTCCTACTTTCGACTCGTACTGTTGCATTTGCAAGACTTGATTCACAAATTATTAAACTACGAGCTCAGTTTCCATATTTTCCTATCAAAACTGTTCGTCTTGATAATGTTGGTGAATTCACATCTAAAATATTTGATGAATATTGCATTTCAATACGTATCGATGTTGAACACCCTGTTGCTCATGTGCACACTCAAAATGGTCTAGCATAATCTTTTATTAAGCGCTTACAATTGATTGCCCGACCATTAATTTTAAGGTCTAATTACAACATGGGGTCATGCTATTTTACATGCTGCAGCACTGGTTCGTATCAGACCAACCAGCTACCAAAAGTACTCACATGTACAACTTGTACATGGGCATCAACCAAATATCTCCCATCTTCAAACTTTTGGTTTTGCAGTGTATGTTCCCATAGCTCCACCTCAGAGAGAAAAAATGGGTCCTTAACGTAGAATCAACATTTATGTTGGCTATGACTCTCCATCTATCATTCGATATTTAGAGCCTCAAACAGGAGATGTCTTTAAGGCAAGATTTGATGACTGCCAATTTGATGAGTCAAATTTCCCGTCGTTAGGGGAGAAAAGCTAAAGCTTGAGGAACACCGTGAAATTTTCATGGAATACACTATCATTAGCCCATTTTGATCCTCGTACAAACCAATATGAACTTGAGGTTGAAAGGATCACACATTTGCAAAACATTGTAAATATAATGCCTGATGCATTTACTGATACGGGTAGGATAACAAAATCACATATACTTGCTGCAAATACTCCAGCTAGAGTAAGTATCCCAAATGGACATCATGATAACAAAAATCAGTCCATGATACGCTCAAAGCATGGAAGACCTCTTGATGCAAAAGATTCAGTTCCACGGAAAAAGATATTAGTAGCTAGTATTTCGTAAAAAGTCATTCTATCTGAAACATTGATCAATCAAATACTGATGAAGAAGTTGCACCTAAAGAGACACATGTACCTCAAAACAATGAGATCTCTATAAACTGTGTTGGTATAAAACAAAACTGGGATAAGAATACAATTATTCTTGATAGTAAATTTGTTTTTACTGTTGCTTTGAATGTCATAGAAAATATTGATGATCCCGAACCACAATCTGTAGATGAATGTCGACGTAGAAAAAATTGGCCAATGTGGAGGGATGCAATCCAAGTAGAGTTCAGCATATTGGCAAAACATAAAGTTCTTGGTCTAGTTGTTGAAACTCCTGAAAATATAAAAGTTGTCGAATATAAATGGGTATTCGTACGAAATCGCAACGAGAAAAATGAAATTTTAATATAAATCTCGGCTCGTTGCACAAGGTTTTTCACAAAGACCTGTTATTGATTACCAAGAAATTTATTCTCCAGTGATGGATGCCATCACGTTTCGGTTTCTTATTAGTTTGACAACTTCAGAAAAGCTTGATAATGCATCTTATGGATGTAGTCACAGCTTATCTTTATGGGTCACTTGATAATGACATTTATATGAAAATCCCTGAAGAATTTCGTATACCTTAAGCAAACAATTCCAAACAACAAAGTGTATACTCAATAAAGCTTCAAAGAGCTTTGTATGGACTAAAGTAATCTGAGAGAATGAGGTATAATCGCCTCAGTGAATATTTGTTGAAAGAGGATATACTAACGATGCTATTTGTCCATGTGTTTTCATTAAGAAACCCAGTTCTGGATTTGCTATTATTGCAATATACGTTGATGATCTAAATCTTGTAAGGACTCTAGAAGAGCTCACTGAAACCGCTCTTATTTACAAAGGAATTTGAGATGAAAGATCTTGGTAAAACCAAATATTGTCTTGGTTTATAAATTGAGCAGGTCTCTAATGGGATATTTGTCCATCAATCTACTAATATAGAAAAAGTTTTAAAACGATTTTATATGGACAAAACACATCTGTTGAGTTCCCCAATGGTCGTGAGATCACTTGATATAAATAAAGACCCCTTTCGCCCTAAAGAAGATGGTGAAGAAACTTTTGGTCTAGAAGTACCATATTTAAGTGTAATTGGTGCTCTTATGTATCTTGCAAATTGTACAAGAACAAACATAGCGTTTTCAGTCAATCTGTTAGCTAGATACAGTTCTGCCCCAACTCAAAGACACTGGAATAGAGTCAAGCACTTATTTCGATATCTTAGTGGTACTATTGATTTTGGTTTATTTTATCCTTAAGGATCTGAATCAAAACTAATTGGATATGGAAATGCACGTTATCTTTCTGATCCACATAAAGGACGATCACAAAATAGGTATTTGTTCACTTATGGAGATACAACTATATCTTGGTGGTCAGTAAAGCAAACCATTGCAGCTACCTTTACAAATCATTTTGAGTTATTAGTAGTCCATGAAGCGAGTCTTGAATGCGTTTGGTTAAGGTCAGTAATACATCACATTCAAGAATCATGCGTACTTCGTTCAATTAAAGACTCACCAACATTAATGTACGAAGACAACACTGCTTGTACTACACAATTAAAGGAAAGTTTCATCAAAGGTGATCGAATGAAGTATATCTCTCCGAAATTTTTCTTCACACATGATCAGCAGAAGAATGGTGAGATTGATATTCAACAAGTACGTTCAAGTAACAATCTAGCAGACCTCTTCACCAAAGCATTACCAACTTCAACATTCAAGAAATTGGTTCATAAGATTGGAATGCGTCGTCTTAAAGATTTATAAGCCAAGTTTGCTGAAGTATCCATCAGGGGGAGCATCTTTGCAAATGGTATTTTATCGGACTTATCGCGTCGTACTCTTTTTTCTTCGTCAAGGTTTTGTCCCACTGGGTTTTTCCTTGTCAAGGTTTAACGAGGCAACATATGCGTGTCCACACTACTCTATATGTTTTGTACTCTTTTTCCTTCGCATAGGTTTTTCCCTTCGGGTTTTCATAGCAGGTTTTAATGAGACAATGTTAGTAGTGTGGTGTTATCCAATGGGGAGCGTTATGAAATAAGTATTTGGTGGATTTACACTACACTTACACCATCACCTTTTCATCTCCTATTCACCTCTTCTTTTCCTCTACTACTTTGTAACCACCACCACTAGTAATAATGGGTAGTAATATGTAGTAATGGGTGCATGCCCTTAATTCCATTATAAATGCTCATCTTTTTCTCCCTATAGATAGAGAGCATTTTTTTTTTGTAATGTAACACCACAAATAAGAATTCTCTTCTTCTTTCTCTCTACTCTTCTATTTCTTTATTTTTCACAACACTTCTAAGTAAGTAAGAGTATTTTAGCCATTACTAAAATTATATGGATAAAGAAGCCAAAAATTACTTCCTAAGTAAGAGTATTTTAACCATTACTAAAATTATATGGATAGTGAAGCCAAAAATTATTTCCTACTGACCTTAATAAAATGGGAATGGTCCCCTCAAATTCTGAGGGTCCCAAAAAAATCGTTCAAAAACTATGAAACAGCTTGTCTAATAAGAAGCAAGAGACCATTTCCAGGCCCAGCGATCCCCTCTCGTCTCTCGGTAGGAAACATGAAGTCCACTTGTGACACCATCGGAGTTCACTTGTGCAATCGGAAATTGGCAGGGAAGAGCTAACAGATCAAGCTGATAATGTTAAAAGTTCCATATATATATATTTCTCACTCATGGAAAGGAAGCCAGGAAAAGGAAATTCTACAATGGAAAACAAGAAATCAGTGAACAAAAAGAAACCAGAAGACATATGAACATATTTTGAAACAAAACTCCCTATCTATGAAGGTCGAGCTTCCCGTCCCCTATGTACTACCACGCATATAGAAGAACAATTGAACTAACATGTATGATATCTACTATTCAACTAATGCGGTTTTATTCCCCTTACATATCAGCATCATCTGAGAGCATTCACAAAAGCCATCAAGGAATCAACGTCGCGTTTTTCAGAAGGGTACTTGATAGGTTGTGAGGAGTGTTTAGGGAAGAACAGTATTGTAGGGAAGCTCCCCAATTGAAGCTCCATTTGAGCATATTCCTTCTGATCCCCATCAGCCCTGAACTTTCCGACCTTCACTCCACTGTCTCTCAATTTCTCTCCTAACTGCACATATTGTTCTTCCATACCCTGGCAGAATTGGCACCATGGTGCATAAAGTACAACAATCCACGGTTCTTTTCGGTTCTCCAACTTCGTCAAATTCTCTATCCCAGTTCTACTCAAAGTTACTATGCTTTCGGTTGCGAACAAGTCATTCTCTTTTGTAACATTATCACTTGACAATTGTGCAGAAACACCCTCCTCTTGCTTGATGTTTCCCTTGTGTAGTCCACACTCCTTTGCCTTAGCATCTTCCCACCACCACCTTCCTTCCCTTTCATGTTGCCCTGGCAGTACTGCCCTTGTGCATGGCTCACACCCAATCGATACATAACCATGTGAATGCAACGAGTTTACTGGCACATTCATGGCGCGTAAAAAGTTCCATATATCACCACCATTCACATTAGCAACAGGGTTCCACTTAATTAGGCTGCCTAGCCCTCCATCCAGCCCTTCAAATGCTGGATCCACCTGGATTACTGGAATTTCAGACCTGGTCCCTGGAGATTGATCTTTTCTTTGTCCTGTGATCCAAGCTTTAAGTCCCTTCAGTGCCCTTCTTAAAGGCCTAACCTTTCTCACTCGGCAACATTCTTGATGCCCGTCCTCGTAGAAGGAGAAAAGCCCTTTGGTTCTAACAAGACCCTGCACTTCTAATGAATCCGGGAACATGTATTCAATTCGAATATCATATTGCTTCTCCACTGCATCAAAGAACTGATAAGTCTCTGGGTTTAGCCTTCCTGTGTCTAAGCTGAACACCCTAAATGGTCGACCAGTTAATCTTGCATACTCAATCAAGACAACATCTTCTGCTCCACTGCAGAAAGCAAATGAAAACTGCAGTTAGAAACTGTTAATTAACACCAACTATTCTACTTATTCAAATTCAACCTAACACAGCTTGTTTCACAACCGTGGCTTTTATTGTTAGAATCAAATAATTTGGGCTAACAGCTAACCTAGTAACCTGTTGGATGAAATATCTAGCCGGAAGAAATGGAAGCAATTCTTGGGAATTCTACAAAATCAATTCGTTCCTTTTTCTCTGACAGATGGTCAGAACTTCCTCTGGGTTCGAATCCTACTGAGAGGTCCACTAGAGATCATAAATGGTTGAAGGAAGAACAAGATGTTTCTTTTGTCCCTTCCAGACGATCGGAAAAAGAAATGGTTGATATATTCAAGATAATTACGTATTTACAAAATACTGTGATAAACCCATAAATGGATGAAGGCTAGACAAACAATTAAGTTCATGTCCTAATCATACCTAACTTAAACATATGGTTCATACTCCATTAAAAGAGAATTCTCAAACAGATAAATAGAATATACCTCTGAACCATTGGCAATTTGTGTTATTTTAAACTAGTCAGAGATGGTCAAGGTCAACTCATTTGTAAATCAAAACAAAGTTAAATCTCGATCAGGAATTAATAGTAAATTACCTGAAAGCAATAGCAATGTCGTTTCCATATTTGTCAAGAGCTTTATCCATAATTTCCAATGGAGATGCATTTTCAAGCTGTTTAGCTAATTTCTCAAAATCTTCTGTTTCTTCTTTCTCTGAAGCTACCTCTGTAATAAAGTCATACAAAAAAAATCAGCTCAAAATTACCATGACAGAAACTAAAATCAACCAGAAAAGATTGATAATTAATTAAAGAAAAAATCATAACTGAGAAGAAAAAAATTACTGAAACGTACCAGGATTAATTACAGTTGAAGCAGCAAGTGGAACAATTGAATAATTCCTCTTTGGTTCAGCAAATACTGGTTTAACTAAACTTCTTCTACGAGATGATGATGATATATTAACCGTTGATGATGAGTTTAATCCTCTATCCGACGGTTTATACGAACCAATTTGTGAAACTATACATGAAAAGAAAACAAAATTAGATCAAAATAAATCCAAAATTAAACAAATGTAATACAAGACAGCTAAATTGTAAGAAAATGAACCTTTGATTAGTTCTTGAGAAGGAACTGAACGAGAAGTACTGAAGGAAGTTGAAGAAGAAACTGCTAACGCCATTAGAACAATGAATTGGAATTCTCTTCTGTATAAATTTCTCTCAAAATTTTGGTTTTGATTTTTCGTTCTTTTCTTCTGATAACTCTACACACGGAAATGGGGTTAAATAATCGCCTGTGAATTACGGTATTTCAGGTTCATTGAATCTGGACTTGATTTCGTAGGTTGGTTAAGTCTTTTAGGAGTCCTACTTGGCAACGGTCTATTGGACGGAGTTGATTATTTTTAATTTATTTATTTCCGTCATAGATTTGATTATCTTATGTGTAGCAAAGCACTTTCGTCACCGATAATGATAGTTTCCCCGAAAGATTTCCCGAATAAAATCTGGTTCCTTAATTTTAGGCTTTTATCATCCCAATGATAGAGTCATTGGAGGAGGAACGATTGGATCCCTCTTACACGTCAGATTCGGGAAATCCTTCGGGAAATCTTTCGGGGAAACTAGCATTACTCCTTTCGTCACTGGTGTACAAGAAGACAAAAAACGAGGCGACGATTTTGAAATATTTGGTACTTTTATATTTCCACCCAAACATTTGTGCTTTTCATCAACTGAAAACAGTGCAGGTGTGCAAGTTTGAAAAACCCATATCCATCAAAGATGATGAGATTCTTTTGAGCAACTTTCATTCAATCTTCGGAAATATGTGGATCCCAATTTGATTGAATGTAATTAATCCATGGTTTGTTTTCAGGTTTTAGATTTCAGTAGCTTTGTTTTTAGTCAATACAACCACATATTCCCCACAACCACAAGTATGCATCAAACAAAAAGCTATTCTCTGGGGGCAAGGTCGTGTGGTGTGCATGAGTGTTGTGGCCAAGTCCTTTTCATTCTAGGAAACGCAATGAGCACATCTGGATTCTGGACCTCACACGGTGATTCTAAATTCCTGCACAATCCTCTTTATTTCAAAAGCTTACTCTAACTTCTAGTTGTTGGAGAAAATTATTCCTGTAACAGAAAAACAAACCAAAAACCAGAAGCTTCACAATTGTTAACGTTAGCGCAAATATCACAATCACACAAAGCACAGAGAAGAGGAGTCGCTTGTTCAACAGACTGCCCTTAACTCGATATTTGCCAGGTACACTTTAGAAAAGTGTTGCTATACCTTTAAATTTGACAAATCGAATCCAGGATAAAACCTCCTGATACCAACCCAGTTAGCAAGACTCTTCGGCCCATTGTGAACTTAACAGAAGAATAAGATAAAAATCTAGTGCGCACAACAAAGCGAGAAAATGGGAAAAGACGACAGGATAGTAGCTGCGTCTGGGGTAAGTTGAAAATGAAAATTCTTTTTCTTTTATAGACAAATTTGAGAGAAGAGAATTAAATTGTATTTATGAAAAATCTCATTAATTCACATAAATAATAAAACGGTTTTTAATTCACATAAATAATGAAACGGTTTTAATATTTATTATATGAATTTAAAATAAAACCATTAACTCTTGATAGGCACACGCTGGGCATACGCCGGCTCACACCAAGCATACGACGGCTCACGTCAGCTCACGCAAAACACACGCAAAAAACACACGCAAGCTCCGCAAGCCCGCTGCGTGCTTCGGTGCGAAGCACCGCACATGTGTGAATTTGCCCACTAGCCCATTCCCTTAGTCTATATCCACTCCACACATAATATAGGCTAGTGGCCCTTTGGTCCCATCAAGATAATTTTTGTAACAAAATATTTTTTGTAAATAAGTAATAAATTCATTTTTAATTCTAACAATCCCCCACATGAATGAAGAAAGCGATAAATCAGAAAACCGGAAAACGAGAAATACCTCTTAAGCAATAGGTGACCATATGGAATTGAACCTTTGCTTAGTGAGAAGTACCGGAACTACTTGATGGACAGTGAACGCGATGTCTTGAACTGCCATCGTTTGGTGTAGTTCTTCAATAACTCCTTACGCGAGATATCTCTCAAGATTTCTGTTAAGTTCACGCCGTTGTGTCCGTTTTGGCCCTGGACATATCCCGTTTCTCAAAATGCTCTAGAGAATCAGCTCAGTTCTCATAGGAAGTGACCCACTTCCTCATTCAGATAGGTGAGTTCTATCAAGAGTGTTAACTGCTACACCCCATTTCAATCTTAAATTGAAACTATAGAACTCATTAAGACTTTACAATAAGTCATCCTCACATGCAGTCACACTACCACGTCTACACCATAGGGAAGGGACAAAGAAATTAATTCTCTGATAGTGTTTAATTTTTACCCACCACAAATAGTTGTCTCATTCAAAACCTTGATCTTGGGATCTCCAGTCAGCAAGGTTGAGTATCCTTCATGGCAAGTTTTAATTGATGAGCTTAAGTCCCATCCCCCTTGATGCATTACTAACTATCTCCTTGGACAAGCCTTTCGTCAAAGGGTCTGCGATATTCTCCTTAGACCTCACAAAGTCAACAGAAATAACGCCATTTGAGATTAGTTGTTTTAGAGAATTGTGTATTCTCCGAATATGAATGGATTTTCCATTATAATTGTTATTTTTTATAATTAGCTATTGTAGCTTGACAATCACAGTGTATAGATATAGCTGGCACAGGCCTATGCCAGAGAGGAATGTTTTCTAAAAAGCATCTTAGCCAAGCGGGCTTCCTCTCCTGCTTTATCTAATGCAATAAAATCGGATTCCATAGTGGACCGAGCGATACAGGTATGTTTGGAACTCTTCCAAGACACTGATCCACATCTTAGAGTGAAAACGTATCCACTCCTAGATTTGAACTCCTCTGAGTCTGTTATCCAGTTTGCATTACGATGTCCTTCAAGGACTGCAGAGTATCTCTTATAACTCGAACAAATTTTAGAGTGCATTTTTGATACCTTAACACTCTAAAAAGTGCATCCCAATGCTCCTATCAAACTGGTTATATTTTCTAAGTACAGATTCAAAGTAATGAGATTGAATAAGACTATATATATTAGACTCTCTTCTAATTTTCATCCCTAAGATTTCATCTGAGGGACCTAAGGCTTTCATGTCAAGGTCTCATTTAACATGTTCTTAGTGGAATAAATTACATTTATGGTTGTATCCAGTATAATCAGATTATCAACATACAAGCATACAAACGCACAGGTATCATTCACAAGTTTGGTGTAAACATACTTGTCATATTTATTTATTTTAAACCCACTAGAAATCATTACATGATCAAAAAATTTATGCTCTAAAAGATTTCTCTATTCTAAATCATTTTCTTCTTCAAGGCTCAACTTCATCTTCCTAAAGAAGTAGTGTGTGACACGTAGAAAAGACATCTAGGGGATCAACATATATCATGCGAGATTCAGATTTCAAGGAAAAATATTTTTTTCCAAAGAAAACAACATCCCTAGATTCCTCAGCAGTATTCACATCAATTTCTGAAGTATCAGAACTCGCAACCCTAAACATTTAATCTGTATTGTGTTCAGAATATCACATGAAGACATATTTAACAGATTTGAGTTCTATCTTTGTCCTCGTAGGTGGAGGGATAGAAACCTTAGCCAAGCACCCCCATATTTTTTTTGGAGTGTGCAAAATAGGATTGCCTATATTTCTAGAATTCATTTGGATATTTATCTGATCCTTTAAAATGTACTTTGTTCGGGACAAAGCCAGCTGAGAGGACGGTCTCCCTCCACAATTCGCAGTTATTCCTGAACTAATTCATGGCTTTATCATCTCCTTATTGGATTATATTTTCACCTCTAGTTTGAACTGAGTTCAAGTCAACTAGGTCTGAGAAATTAATTCTATGGGTTTAGAATTTTTCCTGGACATTTTTCTTATAAGACATTTTAGCATATTTTAATTTTATACAAATTTAACCTCTATGTTTACTTTCCAAATTAAATTTGGTAATGCAGCCTATGCTCGCCAGATTGATCATTGAAAAATATGACCAAGTCTTCTATGTCAAACATTCAATGACACACAAATATAGAAGGAATCAATTTTATTTAATTAAATTGAGGTTACATCAATTTTACAAAACCCTCTGTCTTATAGTTCTTTCCACTGAGTTACACTATTTTTCTCAGATTCATAAATACCCTTATCATCTAATTTACTACAAGATACTAGAATTTTACAGATGTCCGGAACATGAAAAATTTCTTCAATGTGAGAGTTTTGATAAAAATTGAGCTTCAACCCAACTTCGCTTTTTTCCGCAACCTGTGCTGTGGACGAGTTACCCATATCGAGCTTTTCTCCTTCCCCTACCTTCTGATAGGAGGTGAACACATCTTTGTTTCCGTGGATATGTTTGGTAGTACCAGAGTCTACCCACCAGTCTCTCACATTGGTTTCCATATTGACTTCGGACACTGTACCAAAAAACTTTTCTTTTGATTTTTTAAATAATTTAGCATTATTTTATTTTATTTCTCTATAAATAAAATCCTTACGATTTCTATAAAATATTGCCTAATTATATTATGAATATGATTTATTTATAATCAAATAATCAACACTCTACGCATGCTCCATGTAAATTCATTTTAGCGCATGATAACTACGTTTTATTATGCGCATACAAATTGTCTTGATTTTATGCATTAAATTTAATGCATCTCAACGTTTCATCAAACGTGTCCTACGGTTGTTAATTTTAGTGTTTTAACCGTTCTAATAACTTCAAGACATCATGCATACACTTCAAATATATTATGATTATAATTAATAAATCATACCTGATTATCGTTGCTACCACCAATTGAGCGAAATAATTTTTCCCTTTGAGCCATGGTGTCTCCATTTCTTGGCAACACAGACAATCATTATTCATCCCTGAAAAGAGGAGCAATGACGATACCAACAAACCAGGTGAAGTAGATGACCACCCAAACCCCATACAAGAATTGCCGGTCCTGCATACTTGGTTGCATCTTCAAGTCCAGTCCCAATAAGTTGAACAACATTAACAACCTAGCTAATGTTGCAACTTAAAGTCCAAGCCCAATAATTTAAACAACCATTTACAACCTAGTCCAATGAGTATTTTAACCCATATTCCCAGGGATGGAAAGATCACCGTCATTTTCTTCTATCAGTCGGATCGTGAAACTGAATCTCCATGGCTCCGTCAAATTGAATTTCTCAAAGAGAAAAAACAGGGGTAACGCTCGATGATAGTGCTGCCTCCATTAATGGCGGATCTCTATTTTCAGATCGAGCTTCGAATATCATAGTTCATCTTTCGGCCACAACACGACAACTCCAACAGAACCTAATCCAAAGACGATGATATCTTTTCTTCTTGTTCCTTTGATTATTAGGATCAGATATATCATGTTCATCACCGGACTCACAACCAGAATCCATTATTTCCAATTATTTTCTTTTATTTCCAATTATTTTCTTTGATTGTATAGACATATACAAACAGCCATCCTTGGATCACCCTTCTCTAAAGAATCACAAGATTCAAAGAAGGCCAAGTTCTATACCAAAAAGATTTTCCTTGATATCGAGATCAACTTCTGAGTATTCAAGAAATAGTCCGATTAAACGTTTAGATTGTCCCAAAGGCACAGTTCAAATATTTCTCGAGTAAATCTCTGCAAACCCTTGTGCTTCATCTTCTTGGATTCAAGGCATCAAAAACCTTCTCTCGGACTCAACTCAACACACTCCATCGACCAGCAAACACGAACCAGGCTAGCCGACGTATTCAACAGATGATTTAGAAGTTAGAGATGAAGTCCGATGATGTTGACGAATTGAGAATCCAGGAAATCCATCATCGGCGCCTCCAACACCACCATGAGCCAGACCTAGATCGATTGTTCTTCTTCTTAACAGTAAAAACCCCAAATTCCAACTCAAACAAAACCACCCTAATTTTCCGAATCATATCGAAATCCTAATTTCTGAATTAAATCAAAAACTTAATATGTAAATCAAACTTAATTCTAGAATTTTCTTTCATCTCTACTATTTTATGTATAGTTTTGCTCTCATAAAATTTTTCATGAATGACGTAATAGCTTCGTGTTTCCGTTGTTACAAAAATGAATCAAATATCGAGTTAAGATTGTTGGACAAAAATTATTCCTGTAACAGAAAAACAAACCAAAAACCAGAAGCTTCACAATTGTTAACGTTAGTGCAAATATCACAATCACACAAAGCACAGAGAAGAGGAGTCGCCTGTTCAACAGACTGCCCTTAACTCGATATTTGCCAGGTACACTTTAGAAAAGTGTTGCTATACCTTTAAATTTGACAAATCGAATCCAGGATAAAACCTCCTGATACCAACCCAGTTAGCAAGACTCGTCGTCCCATTGTGAACTTAACAGAAGAATAAGATAAAATTAAATCTAGTGCGCACAACAAAGCGAGAAGAGGGGAAAAGACGACAGGATAGTAGCTGCGTCTGGGGTAAGTTGAAAATGAAAATTCTTTTTCTTTTATAGACAAATTTGAGAGAATAGAATTAAATTGTATTTATGAAAAATCTCATTAATTCACATAAATAATAAAACGGTTTTTAATTCACATAAATAATGAAACGGTTTGAATATTTATTATATGAATTTAAAATAAAACTATTAACTCTTGAGAGGCACACGCTGGGCATACGCCGGCTCACACCAAGCATACGACGGCTCACGCCAGCTCACGCAAAACACACGCAAAAAACACATGCAAGCTCCGTAAGCCCGCGTGCGTGCTTCGGTGCGAAGCACCGCACATGTGTGAATTTGCCCACTAGCCCATTCCCTTAGTCTATATCCAATCCACACGTTTTTCCCTTAGAAGCAACTTTCGTTGTAATTTGATAGACTTCATCCTTGGTTTATCCCATGCGGGACAAACCAAAGGTTTCTCATTCACATAGAAGTGAAAAATGATTTTTTATTTCCACACACAATATAGGCTAGTGACCCTTTGGTCCCATCAAGATAATTTTTGTAACAAAATATTTTTTGTAAATAAGTAATAAATTCATTTTTAATTCTAACACTAGTTTCTCGATCTCCATATATCCATTTGGGACCTCATGATAAAAATAAGGAAGTACCAGGAGAGCATATTCCTTCAACCAACTTGGGCAGCCAATTTTTATCAACTAGGAAAGGGAAGTACATTAGAAGGAGAAGAATATGCGTATCCTTATATTCGTGGCTTTAACATATGAAACTAGTTGAATCAAAAGTTATAAAATCAAGATCAATATGAATCGTATTCTTCCTCTATTTTCAAACGGCCAATTCCGTGATTCGGAAATGCCGTTTTAAGATGAAATCCTATACTTCTTGATATTGCTCCAAGCTTTTGTACAGTGAACCCAAAGGCATGATGCATAATGGTAAACGTAGAGTTTGAAATGCAATTTGAGGAGTAACTTTTTTTTTACCTTACGTCGTATGGGAAATGGCGATGAAGGCATGAAGTCGTTAATATTTGTTTGTTTTGATACGGATGAATTATGAATGAATACTGTTCTTGACTTAAATGGCCAACCAGTTATTGGTTACTCAATCTGACCCTTTGAGACCACAAAGGGTTTAACTTTTTCTCACTAGTGGTTGTGGTAAGCGTCGTAGTTGGGACCACAAATTCATGCTTGATTGGTCCGTATATATATAGTTGTTTATTACGCTTTGTCAGACGTGGGAAGAAGAGTGCTTCACATTTTACCTTCTTTTCCGGTGGTAATGGATTTTTCTTCACCGAGTTATTTCATTTTAATTTCCATCGTCATACAGTATTGTTTATTTTTTTGATGTCAAAGATTAGTACTTTTATTAACTTGAAAATAATCATATTTTCTAACAGCAATTGACTCTCAATAATACTAGGAGGACTCACTAATCGGACTCTAGTAACACCAAACTTTCAGTTATACTTTCCTAATTTATCAGTAGGTCTATTATAACTTTTAGAGATGAAATGACACTTCCAGAGTGGTATTATCTCTAATCTATTAATAGCATCCATCAAAATATCTTTATTCTCCCACGCTATCATCGGAGAGGCTCTGTTGATGTAGCCTTCAATATTCTTCAGGTCCGTTTCAAATACAACTTTATTGGTCTGCAACTCTTTGCTCCAGTTAACAGTTTCGAAAAACGCGAGACATATATGCTTGTTCTGAATCTCTTATTCCTATATAGCATTTTGAGAGACATCCCCTCCAATTTCCTGCAAAATCACGTAATATTGAAGCAATACCAATTAATCCAGCATTAATATCATAAGAAGCATCGCAGTTTATAGTGATAAAAGGAGGTGCAGGGGGTTTCCAATGATGAATATCACTCGAGACATTCTGTATACTTGTGCTTCGAGATTTCTGAGTGCTATTAAGATTACCAAAATAACTTGCAAAACTTAGTGCTTTTCTAGCAGTTACTTTTGGATCAGCTTTTTTGTTTTGAAATAAGACATCACATCTATCATTCCAGATAGTCCACGATACTACCATTGCAGTATTGAGCCAATCAATCTGAAAATCTTGTTGTTGGTTATAAGCCAACCAGTCTTCGAACATTGCAGCAACATTGTTGTGAACTCCAGAAAGAACACTTGAACCACCCGGGACTTCCATCCAAACTACCCTAGAGAAAGGGAAAGTGAACAAGATATGCATCGAACTCTCATCATACTAGTTACAGAGTGGGCATAATCTGTTATATACCTACATACTCTTGAGAATATTCCCTTGGTAGGTAGAATATCAGTTAGACACTTCCAGAAAAAGTGTTTAACTCTCGGCTAAGTATGAGTACCCATAAATCCTTCCATCTTACATCAGTGTCCTGAATTTTTCTAGAGACTTGCATATTACCTAGGCTGATCTCATACAACTTATTATAGGCATATTTAAGAGTATATATACCATTTCTTGTGAGCTTCCAAATTAATTTATCCTCAGCCACTGCTGAAAGTCTCATCTTCATGATCAGGTCTGCAGTTTGAGGTTCAAAAAGATATTGTACCAGCTCAGAATTCCACTGTTTCGCATCATGTGTGATTAACTCATGAACCCACACATATTTCTCATTATATACAGCTCCTTGTCTTGGAACTGTTGAAAAATCCATTCATAGAATCCAGACATCAAGCCATATCTTAATTTTATCACCTTTCCTACTCTCCAACAACTGTGTTGCTTAATAGAGGCTATATTCTTATGCACACCACTCCAAGCCTATAAAAAAATAAATAGATTTTATGCTAGCATGAAGCATACTGGTACTTGGGAAGTATTTAGCTTGCATTTTTTTCACCCACTGTGCATCAGAATTGGTGCATATTCTCCATGCCGCCCTAACCAGTAAAGCTTGGTTAAGAATTTTTAAATCTCTAAAACCTTGGCCTCTAATATCTTTATGCATTCCTATCTTCTTCTACAAAGTAATATAAGTCCCTCTTTTTTCTTCAAACCCCCATAAAAAATCCCTCTGCAATGCATCAATCTGGTTAATAATATCAACTGGTATTTGAAGACAACTCATGGAGTAAATAGGAATCATATTGGTGATTGTCTTTATCATCAAAGATTTGCCACATTGAGACACAGTTTTACCATTCCAAGTAGATAATATGTTTTAAACTTTATCCACCAATTTAGTAAAACATTGTTTCTTACTCCTGCCAATTAATAGAGGGATACCCAAGTAGATTTCATTAGGATTCACTTTAGGAACCTTCAATCTTCGTGTCATTAATCTACAAAATCTTTGAGGCACATGAACACTAAAGAAAACACTAGATTTGTTGAAGTTTACCATTTGTCCTGATGCATCTCCAAAGTCCTCAATGATTGTAAACAAATTGTTAACATTATAAAGATCAGCATAAATGAATAATAAGCAGTCGTCAGCAAAAAATAAATGGGATATAAAGGGAGAACCTAGGGAAATTTTAATGCCTTCAATTTTGTTGTGTTTTTCTGCATGAAGAAGTTGTCTGGAGAAAGCTTCCATCACAATAATAAACAAGTAAGCTGACAAGGGGTCACCTTGTCTCACTCCCCTTGATGGCTGGTAATAATTACATGGAGTGCCATTAAGATAATAGAGATCCTAGTAGTGCCGATACGTTGTATAATTAGGTTATACCACTCCTTGTAAAAACCCATTTGTGTCATGACATCTATCGGAAAATACCATTCAAGCCTATCAAAATCCTTTGATATATCAAGCTTTAAGGCCAGATGATTGTGCCTCTCATTCTTGTTCTTCATTGTATGAATAATTTCTTGTGCAAGTTGTATGTTGTATGATATTTGCCTCCCTGGTACATAAGCAGCTTGTATAGGAGACTTTCCTATTACTCTTTTCATTCTAGAAGACATTATCTTGGAATTAATTTTGTAAGAAGTATTGCATAGAGGTATAGGCCTCAAATCAGAAGGAAATTGCTTGTTTTTTATCTTTGGGATCAGTGACACATTAGTTGCATTTAGACTTTTAAGAATGAAACCTGTCTGAAAGAACTGCTTCACCATATCAACCACATCATTACTCACTATGTCCCAATGAGACTGAAAAAAACCAGGTGGAAATTCATCAGGCCCTGGTGCTTTTTATGGCATCATGTCTTTTAAGGCTTTAAATATTTCAGCATTATCAGGTATTCTCATCAAGTCATTGTTGTCAGATGTTGTGATAACTTGAGGAATACATTGAAGAATGGCTTCATTTTTAACAGGATAGCTAGTGGTGTGCATGGAGCTATAATGATCAATGAGTAAATTTTACAGATCTTTCCTTGTAGTGCACCAATTACCATTCCCATCTTTTAGAGCAACAATATTGTTTTTGGATCTTCTTCTATTAGCATTTGCATGATATTTAGTATTTTTGTCCCTATCTAGATGTATTCATCCCTGGCTTTTTGTCCCGAAAATTCACTCTGGACCTGATGCCAATGTTCAAGTTGCTGCTCAACTTGTTGTATCTGATTATTGGTACTTTAGTCATGATTACCCTGTTGTATGGCTCTAATTGCTGGTGAAGAAGAAATATATGGCTTTGTATCTTACCAAACTTCTCTCTATTCTAATAATGACGAGTCTTTTTGATAATTTAAATATATGAGAACCCTTGAACTGATGCCCCCAAGCTGAAGCAATCTCATATTTAAGTGATTCATCCATTTCATAACATTGAAAATACTTCCAATTTCTTTTTCTGTCACCATCAATAACAGAAGAATCCAACATAATTGGACAATGATAAGACCCCAGTTGAGGTAGATGGATTAATTTTGCATTTGGGAAGTGAATAACCCATTCCTCATTTGTGATAAATCTATCGAGTCTAGATCTTCTCACTCTTGTGCCATGAAAATTAATTGACCAAGTAAAAGACCTATTGGTATAACCTATATTTTCTAATCCAGCTTCATAAATCAAACTGATATAAGAAGAATCGCTCGAAGAAAAAACTAGAGAATTTGAAGTATTTAAAGTATTAGAAGTATTAGAAAAACTGCTGAATCTGGAAGTTTTGTTCTCATTCTTAAAAACCAAACTTAAATCACCAACTATAATCCATGGCTGTTGAATATTGTTGCTTATATCTTTGATATACTTCCATTTTTTTTATTTATGGTTTGGATATGGAGAACCATACATACATGTAAGTACCCATTCTGGTTTTGAAGGATCATCCTGAACCCGACAATTGATAATCCAAGAATCTGCATTCACAATTTAAAAATAGAATCCATCTTTCTAAAGCAGAATTAGACCACCCTCTAAATCTCTAGATGGGATCAGTTTACTATTAGGAAATTTGAATGGTTTTATAAGTTTATTCATTTTTTGGCTTCTGATATAAAGACAACATCTAAGTCATATTTATATCGCAGGTATCTAAGATGTTCCTTAATAGTCTTATTGGAAAAACCCTGAAAATTCGAAGCTAAGACTCTCATTGTATTGGTATGATATGCACTACGAAAAATAATAATGCAACAATGTTTTCCGATGGTAAAAGTACAAAAATCAACTAAATCAACACAGTCGATGATATAAAAATGAAAACAAACAGAAAAAGAATAAGTGATTAACTTATTTGCATGGTTCCCTTGTTTTTGTACGGTAATCATCTTTGTGCCAGTATCGGAGACCTCATTAGCAACCATTTCTACTTCATCCATAAAAACAACATGGGTATTTTTTTATGGTTATTACCATTGTCAGTAAAATTCCTTCCATGAATACCCAATATAGGACCTTGGATAGAAGGGTCACTTCCATTAGCCATCATGGGTTGGTTCCTAGCTCTCTTAGTGTTTCTATTATCATCAACCTCAGCAAGATCCTCGGTACTTTTCTCGACATGTATATAATCACTATTATGTTCCTTATCTTCTTATTCAGGTCCCCCATCAGCATCTTGGTCCCTTTCGATGCAATATTACTTATATTCTTCCATTGTCATTGCTTTTTGACTTAAGAATTCAGCTATAGACGCACAAACATCATATTGAGGGCAGCTAATTGGTAACAAATTCCAGGGGAGTATACCGGAATTTTTTTTTCCAATCTGTTTTTTGTGATAAGAGATATTTATATTTTAGTAGAGTACCCTTATAATAAGATGTTTCCATCCTTTTCTTCGATCACCGAAAAAAAAAACCAAGTTCTCTTCTATGAAATCAATTCTCAACGATATCTTTTATTTATATTATTTTTTAAACAAGGGAATCATCGCTTAGAAATTATTTTTGATTATTAATAAACCAAACTAGAAAGCTAAATTTCAACAAAAACCTATTAAAACTTAGGTAATTTCCTAATCATAAATTAATAAATTCAATACATATATGAAAAGTTTCATCTTCATCAACTGCTCCTACACGAATTGCACTGACACCTTTATCTTACACCATTATTAATTTCTGCTAATAGATATAATGCCTAATAATCATTTTGTTGTGATTCATGATTCAAGTTTAATTTCAGGGATTGAATAACTTGAATTGTGACATAATAACTTTGCAAAAACAAGATTATGGATTGTACATTTCAAGTTTGATCTTTAAGCTCGAATTTTTTTATTTATATTCATAGAGTCTAAATATTTATAAATATAAATTGTTGGAAGCATTAACATGAAAAGGTGGTTTCTTAAAAAAAAACTAATTGCCAAGCAATAAAATTCTAACACTATTTCTTTTCCCAATTAATTCATTCCCGTGCAATTTAATACACTAAACCAGTGCCAAAATCCAAGTAAACAAAAGCCTATCAAGATCATATATACATATATTTTAAAATTTTCTTTTAAATAAGTTATCAGACACTGTGTTAGCAAAGTTTGAACAATATACATGTTAAAAGCGTGACTGAGTCTGTATCAAACAAACATTATCATACCATCAGTGAGATTTTACCACTATGAAGTAGCCAAGAACTTTTAGAAACTCTGTAATAACAATGAAATATTAAGGAAGAACATCAATGGTGGTTGTACTAATCATCATAAAAACAAGATTCTTTTTTACTCACTAAAGACACATACCAATACAAAAACACCCTTACTTGAGTGTTTGATTGACCATCTATTGATCATTAATAAACCCTGGAACATTGTGGTAGGTGATGCGTGTCGTGGGTGCAATCAAATTAGTGATCTTATTTTCACTCAATTAAAGAATAATATAATGGAAGACAAGTTCGTTCCCACGAGGAGCAAGATGTTTAAGTTATTTAAAGTGTCACAAAATGGTTTTTTTTTTTTTTAGGTTTTAATCAATGTAAATAAGAAAGCAATTTGAAAGTAAAGTTGCAAGCAATAGAGAGAGATATGATCGAGGAATCCTTCTTCGTTACTAAACATTCATCAAGTTAATATATTCATCTACTCATTGTTAATCATAGATTATCACCAACCGTAGAATAACAAATAGATCAGTGTTATCCCCAAAATTTCTTATATCACTGGATACAAAAGTTCTCGCCTACCAGATTCTATTCAACCTAACCACCTAGTAGTAGATCACTCAGGGTGTAATTTGGCCGAATGCTTTATATTTTATGAATTTATAGGTTAATCCTAACAATTAGACTCTTAGATCAAGGTCCACTTACTAGTGTTGTTCATACACACAATTGCTCCATAGAATCCCTCTGCAAAATCTCGTGTTCTCTACTTGTGTATGAGTAAATGGACTATTACTTATCTCACAACTCAATACTAATACTAGATTAAATGAACAAATCAATTTAGTTGGCCACCTAAACAATCTATCAATCAATCATAAAATTCTTTAAAGTATAAACAAACAATATCATATGAAGAACTCAAAATAGATTCATATATTAAATCAAATCATGTTTAGAACTTTGAATTCATCCTCAATCAATTATGATTTTATCTACTTATGGATGTAGAAGCATCCATGTTATACATATAAGAAAGTAGATAACAAATTATTACGATAATGGAACCGCTCCGAAACCCTAGCTTTCTCCTCTTGTGTTGTCTCTCCTCCAAGACTTGCAAAGTGATGTAAAAGGTCTTCTTCATGTCTTAGGAGTCTTCTTATATAGTTCTCATGATAAATAGGGCTTGAAATCCTTCCGGGCCCATGTTCTTTCCAAAATAGAGTAAAAAACGCATCTAAAGTGTTCCAGGATAGTGTCAGGTTCGACTGATTCGATTATTGACATTACCAGCCAAACCTGACAAGTTATTTTTGCTTCAGATTAGTGTCAGGTTCGGATGATTTTAGACAGGAAATTATCATCCGAAATTTCTCCTGGACACCCTCTTCTTTTTGTCCAAAGCTTGCTCTAAAGTTTGGCTCACTTCTCCAAACTCATTATTAGCCGAACATTCTACTATATACTTTGTTCAAAACTCATCTTGGGGTTTGGTTATCATAATTGAATCATTATTTAGCCAACATTCTCCTGGATACTCCAAGAAATTGATTTCCCGGCTTCAAGTTCGGCTGATTCGTGTTGAACAATTATCAGCCTAACTTCTCTCTGTAGACTCAATTCTTCAAAGCTTGTTTCGCCCATAACTTCTTCATCCGATGTCGGAATGACCTCATTATTTTTGTGTTGGATTCGTATTCCAATTATCTTAGTTATAGAAGTGAATAATTCTTGGTTATAACTTCCAAGTGGTCTTCATTTGTAGACTCTATTTCCTTAGCACTTTAATAGTAATTTCCTTGATTTCGGATGATTTACCTAATATAAGACATAAGATAGAAAACAAACGTAATAGCAAGTAATATGCGAGAATTATAACTAAAAAATATATGGATTTGACATTAAAAACATGTGAATTATGCACTTATCAAATTCTCCCACTTAGGTTTTGATAGTCATTGGGCAAACTACTATCTAAACTAACCTAAAATACACCAACTTCATTTCGTCGAGGACACGGTTGTACTTAGCATGCACTACAAGCCTTTAAACCCATAGGAGTCCCTAGTGGATGAGCTACAGTCTCGTGAGGGTTTACAAGAGGTATACTCACGAAACCTAAATTCCAACTTTCAAACATTCCAGAGCACATGCATCCAAAGAGCTACGAAGACATAAAGTTTCTGCACACTAACAATAAGAAGTTATAAGTATTAAAGAACATTATTCTCATGCTTAGATCTTGAGTTAGGAGAAAACCACCATATGAAAGAATCCAACCTCAAGAGTGGTCGAATAAGCATTCTGCCTCACCAATAGGATTTTATGAAATTGCACTCAAAAGACGCATTTTATGGTTCTCATGTGTGCAGGCAGGAGTGAAGATAGAATTCATGCACACATTGAATGGTGAGAAGGAAAGGAAACCTTCCAAACTATGAAGATGTTATCCCATGGAAACGTGGGACGAAAAAGAACCCTTTTTTCTAGTGATCTATAAGAAAGGAAATAAACCGCTATGTAAGGATGAGAATGCTTACTTACCTTCTCACCCGATCTACAATCAACACTACTCTCATAGCATCAAACAGAAACATCTTCAGTCTTCGGTCTTCAACTGTTGATGATGAATTCTTGAACTTCGTAGAACCTTGACAATTGTAACTTTTTTCCTCAATTCCTTGTTGTTCGAAACTTCTTTATAGATTTCTTCTTCCCCACTGCCTTATTAAATGAATACAAAAAGGAATATACTAAATCAATGATAAAAGATATTATTCTTTTTTTTTTCTCTTTTTTTTTTATTCTTTTTTGAACTCAAAGTACAAACTGAAAAATAAATAAAACAAGCAATGAAACTACTATGGTCGTGGGATAAGGACTTTACCACTTGATTCTTCACAATTTTTATTGTCTCGATATCATGAACTTCATTAACTCTTATCTTTTGATTTCTTTCACTCTTGTATATAAGTCTTCAACATATATATATAATTCCGCTCTTTGTATTGTTGTTTTACTTGAGTATATAATTCGCTTTTTCTTGTATTGTTGCTTGTAAACCTTGAACGTCTTCAACTTTCATCATAATTTTGATGTTGCTCCGCTTGTTGATGATGATATGTTTCTATTGCTGTTTTGTCGAGAGAATGGTGCCAACTTCAAACAAGACTACAAGACAGAGTTAGCAATTCTGATGACACCCTCATTATTGACGAAATTAACATTCAAGAGATCAAAAAATGGTGCTGAAATTGGTGCAAAGTTGGGTAGCTCATCATTCTATCCGGAGTTTGCGCAGATGAAACACTCTAAACAGACAATATAGATGGGTACAAAGAATTTAAGGTTTGGTACTTTACTCATGGGTATTGAATGATCAGCTTCTCTAATATTGTATTCTCTACCGACAGTTTAAGTCCATTATTGTTAGCTCTAGCCTCTCAACAACTAAGAACCCCGAATATAGTTCTCTAATACTTCTAAATTCAGTTATTTCGGTAAGAACTCCGTATGTAAACAAAGCTAGAAGTATACAAAGTGACTCTAGAATTTCTAAAAGTTGAAGGTTTTCATGCAAATATGTAAAGAAAATTTAAAAAATCTACCTACAAAAGTGAATACTAAAAAACTAAGTTCTTAACCACTCCCCATACTTAAACTTTACATTGTCCTCAATGTAAATTGACTCTTCCAATGTAAAATCAAGATGGGAAATTCCTAATATGATATGCAAAACTAATTAAAAATCAAAATCAAAAGATATAAATACAAAACCAATGGGTTGCCTCCCATGCAGCGCTTGATTTGAAGTTGTCATCCCGACTCTCTATTCGCCCGTATTACTCCTCCAAAGGGAGAAAATCGCTAAACTCAAGCACATCTACATCCACATAAGCGATGTTTTCGTAGTATGGCATTAACCTATGGCCATTGACCTTGGAATTGTCTCATCTCGGAGACTAGTAATCTCAACGGTGATAGGATTTGGAAACCCTATTTATAATAACCACAATCGCACGGTGTCTACAATACAGACAACGACAAGTACGGGTCGAACCCACAAGGAGCGGGGACAATACTGCAATCAATATTCTTAATAAACTAATCAAAAATAATATCTTTTGGATTTTTCAGAAATTCTAATGAACAAGAAAATAATAAAATAAATAAAACTAATAAAACAACTAAGCAGAGAGATTCGGTAACCAAGGTTTTTAGTATCCACCACTATTTCTATTAAATTACTGAAGTGAAACATAACTCCCGAATATTCATCTATTGTTCGTTCTATCGACATCACCTATTATATGTATTAGAGTCGTAAATATTACTGGGACACCCTAAGCATGGCGCATCAAAAGCTCTAAGTCTCAGCATACACCATCTAATTGCGTTAGCGAGAAAATTATACGAAACTAATTATAGGTTCACAAATAATACCTGGCTATTCTAAGCATAACCCATCTAAGGATTTAACCCAAGCATGAAATACTAAATAATAAAAATATATTTGCAATCCTATTAAATATGCGCAAAGGTTACTGTATTGTACAAAACCGGTGAAGCAACAACTAATGTTTTCATTAAATCGATAAATCAAAATCAGGAATTAAACTATTCAAATCATAATAGTCTTTTGCTTAATAAATCAATCCAAAATAGCCTATTACTCAAAGTGGTTTCAAACATAAAACCCTAGCTACAAAATCAATTAGAACATGGAGATGGATTTCTTAAAACCCATAAAAAGATATAGCAAAGTAGAAAATAAAAGATAAAACCCTTCAATTTCTTTGCCTCGTTCTCTGTGTGGTTTCTTCCCAGACGTCCGTATCCACCTTTTCTGTCTCCAATCAACCCCAGGGACGTCGCTCTTTCTCTCCACCAGTCTCCACCTCTAACCCTCTCTCCTGGGTTTTTTTTCCGTCCAGAACCCAACCGAAACCCCCCTCTACAATTCCTGTATATTCTTTTTTTTATACTCTCCAACTTCTCACGTCCAGCCGACACCGACCCCACTACTTGGTATGACACAACAAGACTTTGTCCCCCACATTCTATTCACTTCCCTCTCTCACCAAGACGTCACCACTTTTTTTTTTCAGATACAAAACAATTAGAAGACTACTCTTCTTTTAGGCTTTAACGTCCCCACCAGACTCCGGCCCACCTTCTCTATCTTATTTTTTTGTTACGCCCCTTGGCCTTCATCAATTTAAACGTGGACAACTAATAGTGTCCAGATCATTACTACAGTGGATTAAATCAGTAATTCCTTGAGACGAGTAATTAACGCACCATATGGTACATAAAGAAGTAAAGCTTCATTTCACATTCTAAAATCCAAGTTTCTATTATCTCTGTCCATTAAATTCATTTCCAAGTCCTACTTTTTACTGCCACCTCCCAGCTTCATAAGTTAAGCAATTTAGCCCATTTAGCCATATCTATTCGCAACTTCAGGTTTTATGTATGCTACCTATAAAAGCATAAAAATAATAAAATTAATATAAAAATAAGTACTAGAAATTATACATTAGGCGGTAAATATGTATTAATTATGTCTGTATCAAACTGCACCATTAGGAAAAACATTAGTAACAACATATGATACAATCCAGCGGGACTTTAGCTTTCCAGGAAATAGTTTAAGACGAGAATAAAATAAAAAGAACTTTCTATCCCACAACAAAATTCTTTCGAGAAATCATCTTAATGTGGAAAAGCATAGTCTTCTCCTTGTATGTACGAGAACTCTAGTAAGCATCATTACCTATCTCCTCTAACTCATTAAGATGCAGTTTCCTTTATTTTCCCGCTTTATCATACTCCATGTTGCACATCTTTATCGCCCATAAAGCCTTATGCTCAAGTTCAACCGGGAGATGACAAGCTTTGCCAAATACCAACCGACATGGAGACATGCAAATCGGTGTCTTGTAGGCCATTCTATACGCCCATAATGCATCGTTGAGCCTCAAGCTCCAATCTTTCCGTGTAGTATTAACGTTTTTTTCTAGAATGGATTTGATCTCACGATTTGAAATTTCAGCTTGCCCGATAGTTTGTAGGTGGTAAGGCATACCAATCTTGTGTGTCACGTTGTACTTCTTGAGAAGAGCATGAAAGGATTTCCAAAAGTGTGAACCTCCATCATTGATAAACACAGGGGGTGTTCCATGTCTAGTGAAAATATGTTCCTTCACAAACTCACAAATAACTTGAGAATCATTAGTATGGGTGGATTTAGCTTCCACCCCTTTTGAAACATAATCCACGGCAAGAAGTATATAAAATTTTCCATACGAATTAACAAAAAGGCCCATAAAATCAATTCCCTACACATCTAATATTTCTAAAGCAAGAATCGGTATGAGTGGTATTTGATTTCGAGCGCCTAGATTGCCCTTTTGACATCTATCACAAGATTTTCAAAAAGCATATGCATCCTCAAATAGGGTGGGACAATAAAATCCACTCTCAAGAACTTTGAAAGCGGTACGTTTAGAACCAAAATGGCCATCACAAGCATAAGAATGATAAAAATATAGAATGGATTAAAATTCAGAGTCAAGTACGCACCTGCGGATAATATGATCAATATAATATTTCCACAAGTAGGGCTCATACCACATATACTCCTTGGTTATCTTTTTAAGCTTTAACTTTTGAAAACTAGACATTGTATTGGGTACATGTCTCATAACCAAGTAGTTCATTATATCAGCGTACCAAGGTGTTGAATCTTCTATTGCGAAAAGTTTTTCGTATGAGAAATGATCCTGTAAGGGAAGGTCCTCTTCAGAAATAACAAATCTTCTAAGATGATCAGCAATTGTATTTTCAACACCTTTCTTGTCTCTAATTTCTATGTCAAATTCTTGCAACAACAGAATCCAACGTATAAGCCTTGGATTAGCTTCTTCCTTCTTGAGTAGGTATCTAAGTGTTGCATGATCAGAATATACAACAACTTTTCTTCCACCAAGTATGATCTAAATTTTTCTAGTACAAAAAATATAGCCAGCAACTCTTTCTCCATGGTAGAGTAGTTGATTTGTGCATTGTTTAGGGTCCTAGATGCATAGTAAATCACGTGGGACAATTTGTCCACCCTTTGACCCAAAACGGCTCCAACTGCATAGTCACTCGTATCACACATCAACTCAAACGGTAAATTCCAATCGGGTGATTTGATAATTGGTACAGTCGTCAACACCTCTTTCAATCTGTCACTCCTTGTCGAAGTTAAAAGTAGTCTCTTTTTTCAACAACTTGCACATTGGCATTGAGATTTTGGAGAAATCTTTGATAAACCGCCTGTAAAAACCTGCATGACCAAGAAACGATTGAATCTCCCTCACCGAAGTGGGGTATTATAAGTTTCTTATTAAGTGTATCTTTGCTTTATCTACTTCGAGCCCTCGAAAGGACACAATGTGACCGAGCACTACACTATGGTTTATCATAAAGTGACATTTCTCCCAATTTAGAACAAAGTTAGTGTCTATGCATCTTGTAAGAACAAGTTCAAGATTTTCTAAGAAAATATCAAATAAATCGCCATAAACACTAAAATCATCTATAAATACCCCAATGATGCATTCCACATAGTCAGAGAATATACTAACCATACATCTCTGAAAAGTGGCATGCGCATTCCAAAGACCAAACGACATCCGTCTATATACGAACGTACCAATAGGACAAGTAAAATTAGTCTTCTTTTGATCCTACGATGCGATAACAATCTAATTGTAGCCCGAATAGCCGTCCAAAAAGCAATAATGTGAATGTCTCCAAAACCTCTCTAACATCTTATCAATGAAAGGCAAAGGAAATTGATCCTTTCGGGTAGCAAAGTTAAGCTTTATGTAGTCTATGCATACTATCCATCCTGTTTGAACTCTTGTAGGAATAAGTTCGTCATCTTGATTTCTGACAACGGTAACACAGGACTTCTTTTGTACCACTTGTACCCGACTAACTCATTGTTGTCGGAAATTGGGTAAATTACCCCCACACTTAGCAATTTGGGGATCTCTTTCTTTACGACCTCCACCATTGGTGAGTTAAGCCTACACTGAGCATCACGTACTGGATTTGTATCGTCTTCCATTAGGATTCTATGCATGCACACGGATGGACTAATACCCTTGATATCAGCAATTGTCCACCCAATGGCCGTTTTGTGCTCTTTCAGAACCCTAATTAGGCGTTCTTCCTGTACTGCAGTGAGATTCTTTGTAATAATGACCGGAAGCTCTTCCCCTTCACCCAAGTAAGCATACTTTAAGTGGTCAGGTAGAGGCTTCAGTTCTAATTTAGGTACCTGTACAACAGAAGGTAAAGGAACTTCATTAGTTAATGGTAAAAAGATATATGAAATACTACCCGTTAAGCTTCTTGTAGTGCCGTCAAGGCACCACACATCTCCACTAGCTCTTTGGCTAAGTCAACGTCCAAGTTTGGCTGCCCATGAACATCCAATTCAATGCTATTACGCAACACAACTCCAAGTTCCTTTTCACTGTTTAAATCAAATATTTGTTGTGCTAGCGAACCAACAACATTGACATAAAAAACGGAGTGAACATCACTAGGATAACGCATGGCTTCAAATATGTTGAGGCGAATAATCTCCTTATCAAATTCCATAATGAGTGTACCACTATCTACATCAATCTTCGTCTTAGCAGTCTTCATAAACGATCTCCTAATAATTAATGAAGTAGAAGAACAATTATCTTCATTCTGCATATCCACAATATAGAAATCAACTGGAAAGATTAACTCATTCACTTGAACTAACACGTCCTCCATGAGTCCTTTAGGATATATATTGGACTTGTTTGCTAATTGAATGATAATTTTTGTTTCCTTTAAAGGTCCAAAATTCAAACAATCATAAATATCATCTGACATAACGCTTATGGAAGCTCCCAAATCAAGTAAAGGACGATCAAACCTCTTAGTACCAGTAGTAATTGGCACCGTAAAGCCTCCAGGAACCGTACACTTACATGCATCTTCTTTAGCAACATAGTCGTAGCACTCTCGTCGACCTTATTGACTTCATTAGGAATCAACCTATCCTTCTTTGTAGACAAATCCTTCAGAAAATTGGCATATCTAGGCACGGTTTTGATGACTTCAATAAATGGGATGTTGATTTGCACCTTCTTGAAGTTATCCATGATCTCCTTGTCTTGAGCTTGCTTCTTTGACTTGGAAAAGGAGGTGGTGTGCTAAAAGGAGGAACTGTGTCCTTAGGTGGTCCGATTGAGGTTGGATTTTTCTTTGGTACGTTTTCCGCCTCTACTTCCTTTTCGATGTCGCCATCAACCTCTTCTTGATGATTTGAATCTTCTACTTGCCTTTCACTCCTTAAATTTACTGCATTAACATGCTCTCTTGGGTTCACGAAAGGTTGTGATGGAAGTTTCCCTGGAGTTTGTGATTTCATCTGTTTCAATTTTGTAGCTAGTTGTCCCTTATGAATTCGTAAATCCTTGATGGTTGTTTCATGTTCCTGGTGGTTTTGCAGCATTCTTTCCTTTACACTCTGTGTTACAGAAGTGACACCCTGCATGATTTGCATCATAGCGTTGAACTTGTCATCAATGTACGAGCCTTGCTCCTTAGCTTGTTGTGGTTGCTGAAAAGCATTATGTCTCCCATAAGCCGGCATAGGAGCTGCGGCTTGCTTGTTTGCATAGCTAAAATTTGGATGATCTCTCCAACCAGGATTATAAGTGCTCGAGTAGGGATCATACCTTGGACTATGATTAGGGAAACAACATTTACCTCAACCTCCTCTTCATTCGAAGGAACAACTGCAGCAGCTATACGTTGTACCATCTTTTCCACACTACCCATCCGTTGCTCTATATGTGAGAAATCACTCATCTCGTTGACTCTGCTGATACTTGAGTCGTTTCTTGCGTAAAATTGTTGAGCATTCGATGTTATACTCTCAATCAGACTAGTTGCATGCGAGATCGTCTTTTCAGTAAGTGAACCACCCGCGGCTGCATCATTAAATTCCCATGTTCTGGAAGTAATCCTCCATAAGTGTATTGAATAATGAGAGTTGATGATATGTTGTGGTGTGGGAAAATTTCCAATAATCTCTTGTACCTCTCCTAGTGTTCATAAATAGACTCCCCAGTAATCTATACAATGCTACTAATCTCTTTACGAACAGTGGCCGCCTAAGGAGCAGAAAAATACTTCTCTAGAAATAGCTTTTTCATCCCAGTCCATGTTGTAACACTCCTTGGAGGAAGATAATACAACCAATATTTGGCTAGGTATATTAAAGAAAATGGAAAAGTTTACAGCATAGCCTTATCATTGTCTTCGGTACCATGCCTAAGACTTGTCATCTTGTGCTGAAATACTTGAAGATGACGGTTCGTATCTTCGCCTGGAAGTCCCTTGAACTTTGGAAAATGGTGAATAAGATTTGACTTCCGCTTCACTATGTCAATTAGAGTAATACACAATGGTTGTGAATCTAAGCATGGAGATGTCAACTCCCATAGCTTTTTCTCCGGAGGTTGAGGACCACCCACCTCTTCTATGTGATCTTCCTTTTGCCTGAATCTGAAAATTCACTTGGTGAAGAACTTGAAGGAAGTGGAGTGTTCACTGCTCGACGAAGTCTTTTTTTTTAGTAAAGTGCCTGATCAAAGTGGAGTGTTGACTGCTCGACGAAGTCTCTTTAAGCATTCACCAAAGAGATTGTTCCTGAAACCAAAAATATATAGAAAATAAAGTTAAAAACTAAAAATAAACCTAAAACATAAATAAACGAAAATAAATAACAACTAAAACCAACTGCTCCCCGGCAGTTGTGCCAAAATTTAATACGTGTCATGGGTGCAATCAAGTTAGTGATCTTATTTCCACTCAATTAAAGAATAATATAATGGAAGTCAAGTTCGTTCGCACGAGGAGCGAGGTGTTTAAGTTGTTTAAAGTGTCACAAAGGGGGGTTTTGTTTTAGGTTTCAAACAAAGTAAATAAGAAAGCAATTTCAAAGTTAAGTTGTAAGTAATGAAGAGAAATATTATCGAGGAATCCTTCTTCGTTACTAAATATTCATCAAGTTAATATATTCATCTACTCATTGTTTATCATAGATTATCATCAACCGAAGAATAACAACTAGATCAGTGTTATCTCCCAAATTCTTTATATAATTGAATACGGAAGTTCTCGCTTACCAGATTCAATTCAACCTAACCACCTAGTAGTAGATCACTTTTTGTACCTAAAAAATTGCTCCTATGAAAAGATATATATTGTTGAAGTACTTTTTAGGCTCGAGGATCAAAATCGTACAGAACGAGCCTAAGCCAAGAAAAATTGTTTGAAAGAGATAAGATGGGTTGATCTTAGGGGAGGGAAGCAAAGATAGTTGAAGGAATTTGTGTATTAAATTGTGTGTAGAGGTGGAAAATAACAAAGATGTGAGAATGATCAGCTTGTTATGTGTTTCTGAAATGGGCTAAGTAGTCTATTTATAGTGATTGATAACACACACTTTCCCTTGTAAAATATTGGAGGTAGTGGGGAGATGGAGTGATGGAGATTATGGGGGTAATGGTGTAACCGCTCACTTTGTATTGGGAAGTTTCTGGATTATTTCTCCATCACCTCTTCAACCACTTCAACCGTCACCACTACTTTGTAACTTCTTTGTCATGGGGTGTTGCCACACTGCATGTTGATGTAACCACAAGACCAAAACCTCATGAATAATCCCTCCATGAAGTATGATTTGATCTCTCGTAAGAGTTAGTGGAGTCATGGACTCAAAACTGTGAGTTTGGTGAAAGATAATATTATTAGTAAGCTTTATTCTAATTTAACACGATAATAGCAGATTTGTGGTACATTTGTAGCGTGCAATTTGTACTTAGCGACAATAGCGCATATAAGTGTTATTGGCTCAATCGGGGTGTTGATAGCACAAGAGTCGTGGTTGTGGGCTAAGTGATAACGCTAGCAACGAATAATGATGCTCACACAGGCAAGCAAAAGATGGCACTGACATGAGCGAAGAAGAATGGCACGACAACAACAACAGGCGCGAAAGCAACGAGTGGAGAGTAGTGCTACTGTCGTTGGCAATGTAGGCTAGCGCTACTAGCACTTCTATTAGCGCTTCTCTAGTGTTTTGTTGGCGCGTGGGATAATTAGCATGGTACGTTGATACTGAGAGCTGGCTAAGGCCTTTTAGGGCTGGTACTTGTTGGTGCCAAGGCCATTGACTATGTGTCGTTAGCACTAGCATTTTCTAATGTCGTGACCATAACTATGTGTCGTTAGCGCTAGGATTTCTCATGAGATTTAGTTATGAACATTTATGCTTAATTTGGTGCAGTGCATACTGAACTCAAGAGATTCAGCTGTGGAAGTTTGCAACTTGAGATAATGTTCAATGTGACTCTGCATTAAGATGGTATGCATCTAATTAGCGTTTTTATCCAGGAATAACATAGCCTCTATTTTGAATATTCACCACTTTGTATAATCAACGTATTCTAATTAATACAAATAGTCTGCATGGATGCACATTAAAGTACGAGGGTTTAGCCGGGTAAATCCATGGAATTTTACGGGGGCATATAAAAGAGCTACAAGATAGATGTAGCCATAAGATGAGTATGTATTCTTAATTCTCTTGCGGAATGTAATACAATAGTTCATATTCATAATTATGATATTGGGCCAGAACATTTATATTTATTTTATGTCTCTGCATATGAGCAAAGATAATATTATAATTTTCTCCTTTGTCAAAAATCAAGCATCAACATTAAGTCCCATGCTTAGCGCGGAATAGTAATGTTTCGTGGTAAACACTAGATGGTGGTATCGACACTAGAGGAATTTCAAATAAATATAATTCGTAAGACCAAGAATGATTACTTATCTTTTACCATAATGTTTCAATAGGCTTGTTATGTCAACATGAGCTTGTTGAGAAGAACTTATCTTGATGGTATCTGTGGCGCTAATGGTTCCTGGTAGCAGCTACATGCAGTTTTGGATAGAGCAAGGGTGACCTTCCATATGAGCAAAACAAATAAGGGATCCACGTCCACAAGCCTTGTTGTGTTGGGGGCGTGGATGAGTTTCATATGCACAAGCTAAACACATTGAGTCGTTCATCTGGTGGATACTATCATCTCCTCTTGACAACGGTCGGTCTTGGAGTCTTGGTCACCAGTCATGCTCAGATCCATTCTCCTCGGGATAAACTTCATAAAATTCTACATTTTTGAATTTTAGGGTTTCCCACTTTTGCTTATTTGAACAAGTGGATGACTTTAACCCTCTTCACTTTCATTATTCTCTAGAGCTTAGAATAGTATTACTTTGTCACTGCAGTATGTGTATGATCATTATGATGAAGGTTGGAAAATGATTTGATTATTGTTATTTTCTTCTAGGTTTCTCGGGTTAAAAAGGTACCACAACGACGTGTGAAGACTAGGAGTCTCAAAGCAATGGTAAGTAGACTTCTTCCTTTTACTCTGAAAACCGCCTATTTTTTTTTGACACATTATTGCTTGTGTGGTTGTAATATGAGATTGAGATTGGGCATGTTGGGATTAAGAAGAATGAAGAATTCGTACCAGTGAATGATGAAACATATATTGATGTTGGCTTTAAGGATTTTCCTAACATCATGGCTTCTCTTACTAACTTGAGTTTTCCCATTCATGATTATCCCAATGTCGGGCCCCCCTTTGAGTTGGAAATAGAGTCGTTATCTCGGAAGTATGAAGTAGTGGGAGGATTCTTTGTGCCAAAATATTGTGTGGATCTCTACACGAAGATATGGAGAAGTATGGGCATATTGCTACAACAAAGTTGGTTAAGAGGTATAAGTTATACCCCTATACTCGTGACAGCCGTTGCATGGCTCCTCTCTGTCATTTCTGAGATGAATGATTCTCCTCCGTACAGTGTTATAAACTTGATGATTCAATAATGGGATGAGATGTTGACTACTTGCGAGGGCCTCCGTTTCAATATAAATTGGATGCGTCAGTATCTGGAGAATGTCAGATAGGCTCATGTAGCAGCTTTGGAAAATGGGAAATCCTTAACGGAAGAATCATCTAAGATTGATGAATAGCCAGAGATATGCAGACTAGTTCGTAGAAATACGATGAGAGATTAGAAAAATTCCACAACTGCACTTACCCTCTGCTTAGAGATCTGTTTTAGGTCATGGGATAGTGAAACATTTTTTTTTTTGAGTAGTTTGAATAAAGAATATCTCAGATGAATGTAGTAGGTATTGAATTTGAAAGTTCAAATATAAGTTTTGAAGTTATATTGAACTTGTGAGGGGAGTAAGCCTTTTACCGTTAATGACTGCCCCTACGGCTTCCCAATTCATATTAACAAGCTTGTAATACCCACTCGGCATGGACTTGGTGATTACGTAAGGCCCTTCCCACTTTGGAGTGAATTTTGGAGCAGACATATCTTGTTGAATAAGTTTAGATGTTTTGAGTACCAAATCACCTACTTGAAACACCAGTGGTTGTACTGATTTGTTGTACTCCCTGGAGATCCTCTGTCGATAAGTTTCCACGTATTTTTATTCTATAGCTCGTCTGGATTCGAGTACATCTAAATACGCTACTCGAAAATTGGTATTTCCGACTCATCCCAATAAACTTCACTTGCTGCTGCAATCCGGGATGATGGGACTTTAATTTCTACATGTAAAATTACATCGGCTCCATATACAAGAGAATATGGTGAGGTCCTGTAGAAATCCTCGGAGAAGTTCTGTACGCCCACAAGGCCATAGGCAACTGTTCGTGCCATGTTCTTGGGTGGTCGTAAACAGTGCGACTTAGATTTCTGATGAGAGTTTTGTTGGTGTTTTCGGCTTGCCCGTTTCCTTGAGGGTAGTCTGGCGTGGAGAATACCTGTTTAATGCCGTAACTTTTGAGTAATTTTTGTACATATTATTTACAAATGGAGTACCATTGTCTATTACGATGTGCTTTGGTATCCCAAATCTGCATATAGTATGTTCTTTTATGAAAAGGTGATATGGTTACTCATTCGTGCTTCTGAGAGGTACAACTTCAACCCATTTGGTAAAATATTCTATGGCGGTGGTATATATTCATGTTGCTTTGACGAGGATGAATTGATTTTTCCAATGGGATCCAGTCCCCAGCTATGGAATGGCCAATGGATGCTTACAGAATGAAGATGAGGGAAAGGTGTGTGAATGAGGTTGTCGTGGATTTGACATTGGTGATATTTCTGAATAAATGAAGATGCATCGTCTTCCATGGTCGGCCAATAATATTTCTCATGAACTTGGAGGAATAATTTTCTCTTTCCTTGGTGTTCCCCTTCGTGCATTACTTTTAGAATAATCTGAATGTCTTCTTCTGCCAGACATCGCAATAAATCTCCACCAAAGCTCTTTCGGTAGAGTATTCCTTCATTAAAGACAAATCTTTTAGATTTTCGGATCACGCCTACCGTTTCCCGCTTTTCCTGAGGTAGGATATTATCTCGAAGGTATTTGATATACAGGTCCCGCCAATCCCCAACATTTTGTATAGTCAGTACTTTTGATTGTTGAGGTGGGATCTGACAATTAGAGGAAGATTACTGTAACAATCGGGATTGGGCCTCCATGGTGGGCCAATAATACCCAAGACGTTGGATACGTCTATATAAGGTTATCACTAGTGTCTAAACACATATCTCACGATGCACTTGATTAAGTTACCCTTGTGCCTTATCGTCTCCTAGACATCTTAACAGAGATCCATCTGAATTTCTATGATATAATATTCCATGTAATAAGAAGAAATGTTTTAATTCCTTAAGACTGACCTTCTCTTGGCTATGCAAGTTGCTGAGCTCTTGGATGATATGCGTCCTCCAATCGTTGGTTTGTTCTTCATCAGGCTTTTTCATCCATGTCGAGGGCATGATACGTCTTTGCATAGTAAGGGTTGCCTCCGAGTCTTCGAATTGTATTTTCGAGGCTAGAGTTGCCAAGCAATCAACGTGTCTGTTTTTGGTGCGCTATGTATGTATGATCGTTGCCTAAAAGATTTTTTCCTTCGGCTTTATACGGGGCTAGTGTTGCTTCCTTGAGATAGTATACACCATTTAGTTGGTTCACTAGTAAATTCGAGTCTCCTACAATTTCGAGGCGTGTCGCTCCAGCTTGCTTGGCCAGCAATAATCCTAGCAGGAAGGCTTCGTACTCGACAGAGTTGTTGGTGCATTCATAGTCCAACTTGAATGAATATGAGAACACTTTGCCGGTTGGCAAAACTAGCATAACCCCGACTCCTCCAGTTTTATTGCTTGGGGTAGCAGAGTCGTCGAAGTACAATAAGCAGGCTTCTTCTTCAGCGAGTGAGATGTTTGGGAATTCTCCAGGTACGTCTTCAAGTGTTGTGGTATTATCTTCTCCTGGAAAAGTCGTGAGTAGATATGCGACATCGTGTCTTTTTATTGTTTTTAGTGATACACATGATATGGCGAACTTTGGTATTTGTAGCAACCACTTTACCGCTCGCCCTATTAGAGCAGGTTTTGATAGAGAAAATTTTATAGGGTCATCCTTATCCATCAACACTACTCTGTTTGACAGTAAATAATGCCGGAACATCTAAATGGCATGTACCAAGAATAGGCATGTTATTTCGAACTTGGGGTATCTCAACTCTGCATCTCTTAATGTACGGCTGAGATAGTAAATGAGGCATTCAGTCCACGTATCATCTTATTGAGCCAATAGGGCTCCTATTGCAACTTCACTGAAGGCTGTGTAGAAGAGTAATGGATTCCCCGGAGCTGAAGTTTTCATAAAAACTGATTATAGCATCAATTGTTCAATTTGATGAAATACCTTTTGTTGTGTGGATGACCAGACAAAACTCGCCTCTTTCTTTAGCAGGGCTGTAAATGAAGCAACGAATTGAGCTAGTCCGGGAATAAAGCGTCGATTATATGATACCTTTACCATGAAGCTTTTAAGTTCCCTTACGGTGTGTGGCATTGACATGGTGGTGATAGGTTGTGTTTTCGTCGGGTCCACCTTGATTCCTTTCGTTGTTACCTGAAATCCCAGAAACTTCCCAGAAGATACGTCAATGGCACACTTCATAGGGTTTATCTTCAAATGGTATTCATGGGATCTCTCGAAGACTTGGCGTAGGAAATCTACATGGGATGCTCTAATTTTGGATTTCACTACCACGTCGTCGACATAGTCTTCCACTTGCTTGTGCATCATGTCGTAAAAAATTGTTGTCATGGCTCTTTGGTAAGTAGCGCCGGCATTTTTCCATCCAAAGGGTATCACTGTGTAATAGAAGTTCATGATAGAAGTTCAAAACACGATTTTCTCAGCATCATAATCATACATCTTTATTTGATTGTAGCCATTGTAGCTATCCATGAACGGAAACACTTCATGTCCACTGGTAGCATCTACAAGCATGTCGATGTTCGGGAGAGGAAAGTCATCCTTAGGTGATGGCGATGTTGTTATGGGTATGATTTTCCTGTTCAGCATTGCCTTCACGCATTGATGATAGGTTGGCGCCCTAATATCATATGGTATTCGGGCTCTTTTTTAATGACGTGGAATTCCACCTTGGACACGATAGGACCCACTTGTAAGTTTAAATAAACATGTCCATAGGAGTTAGTATGGTTACCTTCGAAATCTTTCATCACTATGGGATGTTGCATGATCTGATTCTGCAGGACTTGGGCCACTTTGAGTGTCTTAAGTGTAATAATATTAACATCCTCTCCTGTGTCGATAAGGGCCCTTCTGAATTAAAACTCCTTGATATGAGCAGTAACATACTGGGCTCAGTTGTGACCTTCTTCGGCCATCATGTCCTCCTCGATGAAAGTGACGTTGTTCATAAGTGGGATGTCTGATATAACTTTTTCCATCCCCATTGGAGACGACATCAGGTGTGTTTTCACGGATATGCGATTGAGAGCAGCAAAGGTGTCGACACGTTGATCCTTGTGAGGTGAAAAATCACCAATCGAGAAATCTATCCCTGGTTATGTGGAGCTTGGGCCTCGTTTGAAAGTGCTATGATATCCTGCTTCTTCTATTAATTTGACAAAGGAAGAGAACAAAGCACCTACCGCATCTTCCAGTCTCGTTAGAATTCTTGCTTGAGATTTTTATCTTCGATCAATTCAGCCAGAGTGATTGGGGTTTCGACCACTTCGGTAGTTCCGTTGATGAAAAGTGGATTGGTGGCGCCATTGACTGCTGGAGAGGGGTTATGCATATCGCCATTGGTATTGACAGGGTAAATGTTAGGATTGGTAGTAATTGAATCTGACCTAAAACAAACCATTTTTCTAGATAATTGAAGAATTGAATTTTTAGTCGAAAGGTTGAGGATCAAAACGAGCCTAAGCCAAGAAAATGGTCGTTCACGTTTTTCTTCGGTTACAAAGAGAGAAGATGGGTTGATCTTATGGGAGGGAAGCAAAGAAAGTTGAATGAATTTGTGTGTAGAGGTGGAAAATAACATAGTTGTGAGAATGATCAACTTGTTCTGTGTTTCTGATATGGGCTAAGTAGCCTATTTATAGTGATTGGTAACATACACTTTCCTTTGTAAAGTAGTGGAGGTAGTGGGGAGATGGAGTGGTGGAGATTATGGGGGTAATGGTGTAACCGCCCACTTTGTCTTGTGAAGTTTTTGGAAACTTCTGGAACATTACTCCATCACTTTTTCAACCGCTTCAACCGTCACCAGTACTTTGTAACTTACTTATCATGGGGTGTTTCCACGCCGCATGTTGCTATAACCACCAGACAAAAACCACATGAATAATCCCCCTATGAAGTATGATTCGATCTCTCGCAAGAGTTAGTAGAGTCATGGACTCAAAACCGTGAGTTTGTTGAAATATAATGCTATTAGTAAGCTTTATTCTAATTTAGCACGATAATAGCAGATTTGTGGTACATTTGTAGCGTGCAATTTGTACTTAGCGACAATAGCATATATAAGTGTTATTGGCTCAATCGGGGTATTGCTAGCACAAGTGTCGTGGTTGTGGCCTAAGTGATAGCGATAGCAATGAATAATGATGCTCGCACAGGCAAGCAAAATATGGCAGTGGCATGAGCGAAGAAGAATGACACGCCAGCAGCAACAGGCGCGACAGTAATGAGTGGAGAGTAGCGCTAGCGCTAGCGCCGCTGGCAACATAGGCTAGCGTTAGCGATTGCGCTGAGGCTAGCGCTGCTAGCACTTCTATTAGCGCTTCTCTAGTGCTTTATTGACGTGTGGGTTAATAGCATGGTGCGCTGATGCTGGGAGCATGGCTAAGGCTTGTTAGGGATGGTACTTGTTGGTGCTAAGGCCATTTACTATGTGCCATTAGCACTGGCATTTGCTAATGTCGTGGCCATAACTTTGGCCTATTTAGGATTTTTCAGTCGTATGAGATTTAAATGTTAGCATTTATGCTTAATTTTGTGCAGTGCATACAAAACATATTCAAGAGATTCAGTCGTGGAAGTTTGCAACTTGAGATAATGTTCAATGCGACTCTGCATTTAGATGGTATGCATCTAATTAGCGCTTTTATCAGGAATAACATAACCTCTATTCCGATTATTAGCCACTTTGTATAATCAGCGTATTCTAATTAATACAAATAGTTTGCATGGATGCACATTAAATTACGAGGGTTTAGCCAGGTAAAGCCCTGAAATTTTACGGGCGTATATAAAAGAGCTACAAGATTGATATATCCATAAGATGAATATGCATTTTTATTTTTCTTGCGGAATGCAAGACAATAGTTGATATTCATAATTATGATCTTGGGCCAGAACATTTATATTTATTTTATGTCTCTGCAGCTTAGCAAAGACAATATTATAATTTTCTCCTTTGTCAAAAATCCACCATCAACAATCACTTTGGGTGTAATTTGGTCGAATGCTTTATATTTTGTGAATTTATAAGTTAATCCTAGCAGTTAGACTCTTAGATCAAGGTCCATTTACTAGTGTTGTTCATACACACAATTACTGCATATAATCCCTCTACAAGGTCTCGTGTTCTCTACTTGTGTACGTATTAATGAACTATTACTTATCTTACAACTCAATACTAGCAATAGATTAAATCAACAAATCAATTCAGTTGGCTACCTAAACAATCTATCAATCAATCATAAACATTCTTTATAGTATAAACAAACGATAATCATATGAAGAACTCAAAATAGAATCACATATTAAATTAAATCATGTTTAGAACTTAGAATTCATCCTCAATCAATTAGGTTTTTAGCTAATCATGGATGTAGAAGCATCCATGTTATGCATATAAGAAAGTAGATAAGAAATCGTTACGATAATGGAACCACTCTGAAACCCTAGCTTTCTCCTCTTGTGTTGTTCTCTCCTCTAAGACTTGCAAAGTGATGTAACAGGTCATCTTCATGTCTTGGGAGTCTTCTTATATGGTGCTCATGATACCTAGGTCTTGAAATCCTTCCGGGCCCATGTTCTTTCCAAAATAGAGTTAAAAACGCGTCAAAAGTGTTCCAGGATAGTGTCAGGTTCGGCTGATTCGATTATGGACATTACCAGCCGAACCTGACAAGTTATTTTTGCTCCAGAATAAGTGTCAGGTTCGTCTGATTTTGGATAGGAAATTATCAGCCGAACTTTCTCCTAGACACCCTCTTCTTTTCGTCCAAAACTTACTCCAAAGTTCGGCTCACTTCTCCAAACTCATTATTAGTCGAACATTCTACTGTATACTTTGTTCAAAATTCATCTTGGGGTTGGGATATCATCATTGAACCATTATTTAGACAAACATTCTCCTGGATACTCCAAAAACTTGATTTCCCGGCTTCAGGTTCGACTGATTTGTGTTGAGCAATTATCATCCGAACTTCTCTCTGTAGACACAGTTCTTCAAAGCTTGTTTAGCCCATAACTTCTTCATCCGATATTGGAATAAGTTCATTATTTTTGCGTTGGCTTCGTATTTTAATTATATTCAAGATAAATGTGAAGAATTTTGGGTTTGAGTAAATTCCAAGTGGTTTTCATTTGTAGACTCAATTTCCTTTGAACTTTTATAACAATTTCCTTGATTTCGGATGATTTACCTAATATAAGACACAAGATAGAAAACAAACGTAATATCAAGTAATATGCGAGAATTATAACTAAAATACGTATGGATTTGACACTAAAAATATGTGAATTATGCAATTATCAGTAGGGGACTAAAGTTGCATGCGATAAAAGATTATTTAATTGATTTAACAAAACCGTGGTATAACTCGTCTGACTCGAGGGTCTGGTACACTCTTTTGGAATGTGGTACCCCCTATTAGCAGCCTTGGTCATATCAGGGAAAGTAGTTTTATGGTACTTTTGTAGCCGTTGAGAACTTTCTCATTTGATTGGTTTCTCGCGACCTCCCAAGTTAGAGGTGAGGGGTTCAACTCGACTATTAGCTCCCACTCTCTCTCTCTTATGGAGAGGGATCATGTAGAGGTATATTCTCCAAGGTTGCCCTCAGAGTTGTTACACTAAGATGAATGAGTGTATAAGGTTTGAACCTTATGGGGTCCATGTAAATGTAGGTCTATCTTGAAAGATGAAATTCTAAATCCAATGTCTAATATATGAGGGACCAATGCCAGAATCACTTTTATTTAAGAAGAAAACAAATTCTTATTGGGGGAGAATACCACTGTTAGACAATGTTGTTACCGATTGACAAATACGACACAAATTGTAGTTTCCCCTTTACCAAATTATTGATATCAAATCAAGATTAGCGTAAGGGCATAATCTTTACAAAATATGTAAATATTACCTTCAATTAGAATTATAAATAAGAATAGACAGACAAATACAAACATAGAAGAAGAATAAACACACAAATAAAAATAATCAAATGGTGGTGTATTGAGAAGAGTATCTATTTATTTAAGAAATTCAATATCCTACCCTAACTGTTGATTTAGTAAATAACATATATATGTCTCCAACATTCAACAACACCTTTGGTGTTCTTTGCACCACTTCGGTCAACACAAAAAATGAACGTGAATAGTTATAATAGAAACTCTTTTAAATACTCGGATTGAATGTAAAAAACATGTATAATTAATTAATCTATGTATTCGACCTTCTAAAAAAAGGATAATTATATTTGTTAAAACAATGTGACTGTTTGGGATAATCACAAATAGACAACACTTTTGATCAGTCATTGAGTCCAATTTATCTAAAGGATAAAGTTTGATGTCACCCTGTAGATCACCTCTGTTGGGATAAATAAGATTTTTTTATCCATTGGATTTTATCCATTCATGCTAGAATCGATATTGGTTGTTAGATTATGTCTCAAAGATTTAATCATAATCGTCTATTTGTTTCTCAATATATCTAATGCAAGACTCTCATAGCTCCCATAGATATTACATATTCGTGATAGATCCAATGTTGGTTGTCATATTGTGTCTTATCTATAATAAGATTCAATCTTGGATATTTATTCAATTCCCATCATATTGAATGTAAGGCTCCGATAGCTCCTTGCTGAGACGCGCATGTATGCCCACACCATGCGGGTGGGAGCACTAGGGTGCGCATTAGGTTTTGTATCCATATGTATATCCTACACATACAACTTATATGTATAAAGAAGCGTTTGCACTTTAAGCCTTCGGGACTAAGATTTTCCCTTTATATTTGTATTCACTTGGATATGGGATAGGTGGTCATCCCAAGCCGAATTTCCTAGAAGTGCTCTTATCATTTTTAAACCCATGATATAAATCCAACACAAGAATAAAATAATGATTACTGACGAAATTCAATCAAGTAAACAATTTCATCGCGAAAAATTACATCTTATGGACAAATTTTAACTATTGTGAAATGGGTTACCACGATTTGTCCTAAATAATAGGATTACACAACTTCAAGACACATATAAATAAAAGAGATTAGATACGTGAATAACACTAACTTTTCATTGAATCTAATCAGACATCCTAGGTATAATATGTCTTCTAAAAGAATAAAGAGAATAACAAGATATATTGCAACACTACAACAAGTCTCTATCATGTTAATACTAACTATAATAATAAATAATTATAATATTGAAAAGGTGTTGTACACAAGATATTTGTTAATGAAGAAACTACCTACTAGTTGGAAAACCACATGACCTAGTCTAGAATGAACATTCACTAGATAAAGAGATTACACTAGACTACTTCGTCTACCTAATGTAACCTACAACGGATCCTTACCAAATTACCCTATTTTATCAATACCCATGTGCCTACACACTTTTACAAGGTCAATCACTTGAATAAAACTCATGTGATCGTGTGTTAGTACCTAGGTGTTGTTCCCTACTTCGTCGTGAAGATTTAAGTCCATCTAGCCTTAACCGTATCAATTCTCCCAACTAGGTTACTTTTAGCCTTCAAACATTTACCTTTGCCAACCAAGGTATTTCTCAAATATTTATGACTCAAAATCAATGGTGTTATGATAAGTGCATAGTGCATATTTTCTTAGCATCGTTTTTTTACATTTATTTTTCTAGATTTTGTGTAACTTACCTTGTTTTATTCTTTTTTTATACTCCCTCTGTTTCAAAATAAGTGTCCGTTTTGACTAAGTCAAATTATTAAGGAGACCAGAATAATATAACAAATTACCCCTACTAAATGCTATATTGTTATTAAAACTAAAAATATCATTTTATTTTTAAAAGGAATGGAGTATAAGTAATAAAGATATTAGCACATTTGTTTCCTAATTATACAAATATTATTTAAGATTTTAAATTGGGTCCCATTAAAAATAAGTTTATGAGTATAAAAGATCAAGGGTATATTTGAGAGTTTATTGAGATAATACAACTATAAACAGAAGCTGGACACAATTTTAAAACTGAAAAAAATGGAATAGAGGACAGATATGTTGAAACATGGGGAGTATTTTATTTGTTTTCTTTAAGTGAATCATCTAAAATCAATGGAAAAGAGCTCTATAAGTATCAAAAGGGTGAAGTGTTACATGTAACCAATGACCCAAGATGAAGTTGTGTGAAGAAGTACGACAAAAATAAGAAAAACCAAGGTGGTCGAGAAATCCATATTTATGGTCAAGGTAGTGAGGGAGAAAAACCAATTAACTTCATAATTTTCTCAATGGGATACATGATCGAGAAAACTAGGATTTTTTGTTCACACATGTGAGCGAGAAAAGTCACATTCAAAAACTTTAAATTTTCTCGGTGGGGTATGTGAGCGAGAATTCCAAAAATCTCGACCACTCTAGTGGACGAGAAAGTTATGTGAGCTAGGTTTTTGACGGCTTTTTGTGCTATTTTCAAGTTTCAAAAACCTAAAATGACCGGGGTTCAAGCACGGACACTTGTACTCTTGAGTTTCCATATAAAGACAATCTTAATTGGAGGATTCTTGAAGCCCAAACAATGAGAGCAATATAAGGATACATATGGGGCTCAAACACAAGATTTATCATCTATCTCTCATACTACAACCCACATTCTAAAACCTAGGGTTTACACCTTTAGAGGGATTCTGTGGAGAGCTTGCGTATAAAACCAACACCAATAAGTAAACCAAGCATACTGAGTTTAACTGTTGGGATCAACCTAAGTTCACAAACCCTAAAGCGTTCGACTGGGTTACACCTTGAGAGCGTACTTCTTGGTGACTCATACAGATATAATCCGGTGACTAAGCGTACCTATAGTTCGGTGATACAAGGAATTTTGGCGATAGCTAAGCGTAACTGCTATTCTACGGTTGGTAATGAATGATTCCAACGAAAGATAGATAAGTATACTAGTTGAGTTAACATAGGGTAACGACGAAAGAATCCCTAATCATCTTTATTTTTTACCTTTTCTTAATTGATCAACGAATTCCCCTTTGTGTTTTCTTTTATTCTAGCTTTGCTAATCCAAATAACATCTTAGTAACACGGATCTCTATGAGAATGATCCTTACTACCGTTATATTACTTATTAGTATTACTGGAAAATATCTTAAGTAATTTGTTGCATTTACGAATCGCATCATGTTGCCTAATAACTGGTCGAAGGGATCATCGACTGAACTGGAATAACCTTAGAGGGTTTTTTACAATTTGGTTTAACCAAGTTAATGGTGTTAGATGAATAATTTTAAATCAGTATTGCATGTGTTTCTCGCTCCCAAGATAACTTTTCCTTTCTCAACATAGTTCAACATCGAACTACGTGTGAAGGTATCGACTGATCACAACTATACCATAAAAATAAGGTACGGATGTAAAGCTACATGTCATCCTCCTTTTATAGTGATAGAAATAGCATCTAGCTTGAATTCCAAGAAACTTACTTTCTCATATATTTTGTCCTAAATAATAACCTAAACAAGATTGATGAAGCCTTATAAAACAAGTAATGCCCAGTTTAACTTATCCAAACCATATATAAGTAGAGTTTAAATTCATGTAAACATGGAATCTTAACATAAAAAATAAAACTCATAAAACTTGAAAAGATATACTTTAGGTAATTGTTCTATGCTGAGAGTTTCAGAACCTAATGGTTTGAGGTTTCGAACCTATTTTGTTATGTAATAAATTACATAACTGAGGCTTATTAATTTTCTTGAACTCCTCAATATATAACGATTTTTACATTATAATACAAGGGTTTCAAAGCCAACTTGAGAGGGTTATAGCTTAGCCGATCGAGCGGTCATAACACTGGAAACTGGTTATGCTTGTCCATATTAGTCAAACCCACAAAAATGCCAATCATGTTTTCCCATTAGCCCATCCCGTAATGGATCCAAAATGGTCAAATATCCTCATTTGACAATTCCACTGGACTTTCCCTTACCAATCCAGAATAAATAAAAATACAATATATATTTTCTTGGTTCAATTATTTTTGACACTCTCGACAATAGTATACTAGATAATTTTACATACATGGTAAAACTAGAAACAAATAATTTAGTATTATTCGCCTTAAAACTACTAGGGTATTAAGGAACTCCAATGATAAATGGCCTCTGAGAAAATTGTTCTGAAGTTTGAGGACCAATAATAAAATCTTGGGGATCATTTTGATAGTTTTATGTCATACGATTATAACAAGATTGTGGAGTAACTTGCAATGCCAAGTTATCACAAAGTAGTGTTGGTTCATGTAGTGACGGTGGTGAATATCTTGTAAATATTTATTGAACCTTTATTCAATGCCGAAAGGATATTAAAACATTTGTTTCTGTAAAAAGTTTTTTTATTCCACATGTAGATAGTGGATTTTGTACAAGGGCTAGAATCGTAAACCACCTTCTGCCTAGCAGCAGAAACATAAAAATATCCGCGCGTATTTCTAACTTTGTATCAGGATATAAAATATTGTATTTGTACTTATATTATGCAAGAGAATTAAGGATATAGTCTCTGCAAATAACTACATGTGTTCTATACTGATCTCGTAGTCTCTTTCTAATATTTACAATATTTATTCCATATCGAACCACAAGTCGCATAATTTCCATAGCTGAATTCCTGGAACTTATCTCGAATGCGCATTCATGTTCAAATAACATATATCTATTGTGGAAATAGATAATGTACGAAGACGCATTCTAGCTTAATGCCCTGCTCGCAAAGAACATATCACAATATGACGTCCTATCTTTAAAAATACATGTCATTCCAGCATCTTATTTAAGGACGCGTGACTATTTATGCGTCATTCCAATTGGACACGCCACAACCTTAGGACCGTTCCATGATGACGCGTCACTAAGCTACAACGTCTCTCAGGTACGCATCATTTAAGATGTGCAGCGTCCTCAGGGACGCATCATGCATATCTTGCGCTGGCCTACTGCCAGCGCCATCTCCACTTGTTCACGACGTGTCTTCATGGATGCGTCACTACTCTTGGCGCTGGCCTAGTCCTAGCACCATCCCATTTTGATTACAACGCGTCCCCATGGGGGCGTCACTACTCTTGGCGCTGGCCTAGTGCCAACGCCAGCCCTATTTTTCCTAAGACGCGTCCCCAGGGACGAGTCACTACCCTGGCGCGAGCCTAGTGCCAGCGCCATCTCCTCTCTCAGCGCTATCCCAGACCATCCAAGACGCGTCCCTAGGGTCGCGTTTGGCACTGGCCTAATGCCAGCGCCAACCCTATATCTTCATCAAGCCCTTTTGCTCGATTCTTGAGTGCGCCACGACTGGTCATTGAGAACTTTTGAGTAATCTTGTCTTCAAACATTTCCAAATTGATGCCATATCGCTTCTAAGCTAATACATGGCCATTTAATTTATGCCATGTTACTCCTAAGCTAGTACATGACCATTAAACTTACTAAATTCGACACTAATCAGTCTAATTATTAACTTAGTATCTGAGCGACTACGACCCGACCTAGCCAATTTAAATAAGAAGGCGGGCAAATGCCATGAGCTGAATTTTCATGCCCGACCCTATACCCGGCCTATTAACCCGTCAATATTACCCGGCCTATTAGCCCGTCAATACTATCCATTTACTCGGCATAATTTCTCATTTCTAATTTTCATCTTATGTTAAAAAATACAATTTATAAAATTATAGCATATTAAATAACCAAACTAGCCATATATTCTTTCGATAGAAAAATATTTTGCTAAATATACTGAAAAAATCTATAATTTTTTTAACGTGATTCAATCTTGAGGAAATTTCATTTTTATTTTATTTTATTATTGCATAACTTTTTTATTTTTAAATTAAAATATTTTTTGCTATATATTTAAGGCCCTCCCGGCCTTGCCCGCCCATGCCCAAATTATTAAACATGCTTGGACGGGCCATGACACTTTATTTTGCTGCAAATCCCTGCCCGGCCGGCCCGTTTGATTTAATGAGCAAAAGATTACTCTGCCCGGCCCGACCCAATTTACACCCCAATCCATGCTTAGTAACATTTGATGGGTATACTTTTCGATTGATAAGCAATTCTTTAGAAATGTCAACTTGGAAGCGAAGGAAATTATAGTGGTGAAACGATTTTATTTTAGAAATTGGATGTAAAGTTTATATATTAAATTAGTGGAAACCTAAAATCCTAGTGCCCTCTCTACTTGATCACATTGTATATTTTGCTTGTTTATATTATTATCTTCTTATTCATTTGCATTTCGAATAATCCAAAAATATATCATCCTTGATTGGTCGATTTGGAATCTTGGTTATAGTATTTCCACCACTCCCTGTGGATTCGACCTGTATTTGTCATTGTCTACTAGTTAGATGCTATGCGACTGTCGTTATTATATAGGGTTTTCAAAATCCTATCAACTTTTGGCGCCGTTGCCGGGGAGTGGTTGATAGGATTTTAGAATACTATATATATATATAATAACTGCAATTGCACGATGTCTACAATGCAAACAACGGCAAGTACGGGTCGAACCCACAGGGAATGGGGACAATACTGCAATCAATATATCTAATAAACTAATCAAGAACAATATTTTTGGATTTTTTGGAATAAAGTTAAAACAAGAAAAATAAATTAAACTAATAAAATAAATCAAATGGGAGGAACAGTAACCAGGGTTTTCAGTATCCACCACTATTTCTATTTAATTACTGAAGTGAAACATAACTCCAGAATATTCATCAATTGTTCGTTCTATCGACATCATCTATTATATGTATTAGAGTCGCAAATGTGACTAGGACGCCCTAAGCATGGAGCATCAAAAGTTCTAAGTCTTATGCATACATCATCTAATTGCGTTAGCGAGAAAATTATACGAAACTAATTATAGGTTCACAAATAATATTTAGCTCTTCTAAGCATACCCCATCTAAGGATTTAACCCAAGCAAGAAATATCAAATAAGTAGGCAAATATATTTGTTATCCTATTAATTTCGCGCATAGGTTACAGTATTGTACATAACCGGTGAAGCAACAACTAATTTTTCAATAAATCAATAAATAAAATCATGGAACTAATCTTATCCAAATTATAATAGTCTGTATCAAATAAATCGATTTAATTGATCTAAAACTTTTAAGTGGTTTCAACATAAACCCTAGCTAAAAAATTAATTAGTAAGACATAGGGATGGGTTTCTTAAAACCCATTATAAAATAATTAAGAAAAATGGAGATTGAGAAGTATCACTGTGTTTCCGGCTCAAGAACAGCTCCGATCAAGAAAAATGTCTCAGCCACTAACCCAGAGAAAACGTCACAGCCTACTTCTTCTTCTCTCCTGGCTACTTCTTCTTCTCTCTTTCCGTACTCAGAAGACTCCCCCCCTATGTATGACCACTTCTTTCTTCTCTCCCTTTCACGCTCTCTCTCACCTTACCTAGACGCATCCTAGGTATTTCTTCTCCCTAAAAACCTAAAAACTCCTTTCTTATCCATCACTGCTTTGCTTTTATACTCCCAAAAGAAGTCGACCCCAATCAAGCCATCACACCCTTTCTCCAATCAATTCTTATTCTCTCTCTCACGTCCATCCCACTCCACAGTCTAGCCAACTCCCATAGGTCATAGCTCGTAACAAATACCAACGTCCTTCTCAGATCCGTTCAAACCAAGCCACAAGATCCCACTACCTCTTTTCATTGTGACGTCAGCCAATAAACTAAAAGAAAGTGTGCACTTTCTTTTTGGGTTTCCGTTCGCATGCATAGCCAACCAATTGGCCCACTCACTCTTCTCTCCACCGTCCGGTTCTCTCCCAGCCAAATCCCACCGCCAATTCACTTTAAATACCACACACTAAGGGAAAGTTTCCACACTTATCCCAATTCACGGTCCAATGCATCCATAAAATGCAATGTTGTCCGTTTAGCGTTGTTTCATTAATAGTTCGGGTTTTACGCATACCACCTATAAAGACATAAAAATAGTAATATTAATACAAAAATGAGTATTAACAAATATAAATTGAGTGGTAAAAATATATAAATTAAGTGCTTATCAAATACTCCCAAACATATATTTTGCTAGTCCTCGAGCAAAACTAATCTAAATAAAATAAAATTCCTAACTCACTTTCGTAAGGAATCGCGACTATATTTAGCATACGTAATAAGCCTTTAAACCCCTAAGTGGCCTTAGTGGACGAGTTTTGTCTCGTGAGGGTTTACAAGAGATGTACCCACAAAACCTTTTACTCCAAATTTCACCTACGTGTGAACGATTGAGGATAAACAATAAACAAGCCATTTAGTTGGCATACTAAATTCTTCGGCTATAAGAATCATTATCCTGTATGAATCCAATTGTTGTACATGAGTTTGCACCCAGCGTACTAAAATTCATATAAGAATGCAAAACTCTACTCAAACAATCAATGAACACCCAAAAGTGGATAAAAATTTACATTGCTCGAAATCAATCAAATTCAAACACAGGGATAGATTAGAATATGGATATAGAAATGATGAACGGTGCATATGTCGACTAAGGTGAACGGTGTTTTCCAAAATATTAGTATAAAGTCCGGCTCAGATGCTCATATTTTTATTATTCTTTATATACATAATAAATTTTTCTTTTTTTTTGTTTCACGACTACATGATTAGATCTTTTGAATCTAAGCGCATGCTTCTTTTCAGCAGGTTACCTGATAGTTCCCATGGATCATGCATTCCACGCTTGCTTAGGCGACGGAGACAAGGAGAACACACACATATTGATATCAAAGTGTTAATTTTTTTTAATTTTTTTTTCAACAAAATTAAAATTCTAACACATCCTAGCTACATCCTTATAGAAATATTAGGGGTCCACCAAATCACTTAGAGAAACATAAAATTGCAAAAATAAAAACAGAAAGTGATATGATTATGATGATTTTGAGATATGCTTGTTCAATAATTATCATGTTATTTCTAACACCTGAGCGCATTCATATATGAATAGACCATTTAGCTGGGCACACCAATTCCTATAAATCAGAGCTATGTTTCCGTCTACCTAGAATGTTTAGTGTCATCCTGAATAATTCACAAGTTTCTAAATTATTGGAGTTTCTTATTGGCATCAATTTTCAGAAACTCTACCCCCAAACCTAAATTTAACATTGTCCTCAATGTTTCAAATTGTGCAACCTAAAATGGTATGCAATAAATATAAATAGGATAAAAAAATGTAAATCAAAGAGAAGGGATTGGAACGTCTCACCTGATTGACGCAAGAAAAGCAGTATTCTCTGTAACACATATCAAACGATAGTAATAACAAAAAACACTGAAAATAAAATAAAAAGAAAAACAAAAACAAAAAGTCTAAAAAGAAAGTAAAAACAAGAAAATAAAAATCTACCTACTGGATATGTACATAAAGGATCCCCATACACTAACAACCTGAAAATTTGGGGGATCAACCCAAAATACAATATATACAAATGACAGCTTCATATTTATATTATGGCAACACGAAGACACTGAAACTATCAAAAACAAGGGATTACCCCCAAACCAAGTTTTTACTACACTTGAAAGTGCGTAAAGAACAAAATATGGGGATAATATTGGAATTGGGGAAATATCAATCGGTTCATGCACAATATCAGGATCAGACAAGTCCTCTGGGTATTTGGATGTAAAGTGATCCAACAAAACTTGAGAAGCACACAATTCTAACCCTAAATTAGGTAACTTTTGGAAGTGTAGGGGTCTAGAAACAACCTCTAAGTCGTCAAACTTAAATAAAGTTTCCTCGGAATTAATACATACATCATTACCAAGTTTACGTTGCCATTTTCCATAATCCAAAACGGTGCAGAATCTAACAACACATTAACTACTTCAAAATGCCTATCCTCATCGTAGTAGGCTCCAAAATGGGCCAAGCTAACACTATTGGTGCTAGAATCAATCATGCAAACAGACTCCATATATACAAAAGAAAATAAAATAAAAATAAATAATTGCTCCTACCCTTATAATTAGAACAGAAGAGTTCAAAGAACTCAACTAAGTATTTTTCCCACTTCGAAAATCAATACTAGTACCTCGTATCAACATTCACAATTTAGGGTAATGAGCGTCAAACCTGTCAAAATCATTCAATATATAATTCACAAGCAAGAAACCCGTGAATATTTTACAGCAGGCGAATTTTGTTGAGCTAGACGACCAGGTACAACCCCAAATGTACCTGAAATAAAATGCTAAGACACAAAACTAGTCAAAAAGAACTAAAATCCTAAAAATAAAATAAAAAATAAATAAAGTAAAAACCTGAACTACGATTAGAAAATCAAAAATACTAAATACAATATTCCACAACCGCTCCCCGGCAGCGGCGCCAAAAATTGATAGGATTTTACCCTATATATAATAACCGCAATCGCACGGTGCCTACAATGCAGACAACGACAAGTACGGGTCGAACCCACAGGGAGCGGGGACAATATTGCAATCAATATCTTTAATCAACTAATTAAGAACAATATTTTTGGATTTTTCGGAATAAAGTTAAAACAAGAAAAATAAACTAAACTAATAAAATTAATCAAATGGGAGGAACAGTAACCAGGGTTTTTCAGTATCCACCACTATTTCTATTTATTTACTAAGTGAAACATAACTCCAGAATATTCATCTATTGTTCGTTCTATCAACATCACCTGTTATATGTATTAGAGTCGCAAATGTCGCTGGGACGCCCTAAGCATGACGCATCAAAAGCTCTAAGTCTCATGCATACACCATCTAATTGCGTTAGCGAGAAAATTATATAAAACTAATTATAGGTTCACAAATAATATCTGGCTCTTCTAAGCATACCCCATCTAAGGATTTAACCCAAACATGAAATATCAAATAAGTAGGCAAAAATATTTGTTATCCTATTAATTCTGCGCATAGGTTACTGTATTGTACAGAACTGGTGAAGCAATAACTAATTTTTCAATAAATCAATAAAAAAAATCATGGAACTAATCTTATTCAAATCATAATAGTCTGTATCAAATAAATCGATTTAATTGATCTAAAACTTTTAAGTGGTTTCAACATAAACCCTAGCTAAAAAAATTAATTAGTAAGACATATGGATGGGTTTCTTAAAACCCATTAAAAATAATTAAGAAAAATTGAGATAGAGAAGTATCACTGTGTCTCCGGCTCAAGAACAACTCTAATCCAGAAAAATGTCTCCGCCACCAACCCAGAGAAAACATCACAGCCTACTTCTTCTTCTCTCCTGGCTACTTCTTCTTCTCTCTTTCCATACTCTAAAGACTTCCCCCCTCTGTATGACCACTTCTCTCTTCTCTTCCTTTCACGCTCTCTCTCACCTCACCTAGACGCAGCCTAGGTCTTTCTTCTCCCTAAAAACCTAAAAACTCATTTCTAATCCATCACTGCTTTGCTTTTATACTCCCAAAAGAAGTCGTCCCCCAATCAAGCCACCGCACCCTCTATCCAATCAATTCCTATTATCTCTCTCACGTCCACCCACTCCACAGTATAGCCAACTCCCATAGGTCATAGCTCGTAACAAATAACAACATCCTTCTCAGATCCGTTCAATCCAAGCCACAAGACCCCATTACCTCTTTTCATTGTGACGTCAGCCAACAAACTATAAGAAAGTCTGCACTTTCTTTTTGGGTTTCCGTGCACATGCATAGCCAACCAATTGGCCCACTCACTCTTCTCTCCACCGTCTGATTCTCTCACAGCCAATGCACACCGCCAATTCACTTCAAATACCAGACACTAAAGGAAAGTTTCCACACTTATTCCAATTCACGGTCCAATGCATCCATACAATGCAATGTTGTCCGTTTAACAGTGTTTCATTAATAGTTCGGGTTTTACCCATACCACCTATAAAGACATAAAAATAGTAATATTAATACAAAAATGAGTATTAACAAAGATTCAGAGTAACTTCTATACCTTTGTTAAGAGTTTTATAACTCTATAGAAACAAAGATTAGGAGTTTTAGAATGCCATGTGTTATATGCTGATGATGATCAGTTTTGTAGTAACTCTCAATTCCAAACAAAATATATAGATGACCCTGTGGATGATAGTGTGGTACGGGCATAATTTATACATTTTTTACTGTCTAATTTATATTTGCTAGTACTTACAATTACATTAATTTATTATTTTTATGCTTTAATAGGTAGTATACCGAAAACCCGATATTACAAATAAAACATGGCTAAATGGAGTTAGTTGGTTGGGATGTTGGTTGTTGAGTGAAGTTGGATCTGGTGGTAGATGTAGTGACGTGATTAAAGCAGGAGGTGGATTTGATTCATTAAAAAGATGGAAAAAGTGGGTTGACGGAAAGAGGGAGAGCTGCTTTTAGTTCTCTGGGAGAAAACATCAGGTGGCTAGAAAATAATAAAAAGTGAGATAAAAAGTGAGTATAAGTGGGGACAACACGTCAAAAAAGAAAGAAGGTTGGTCTTCCGATAAAGTAAGGCGCGTGAATTGAGGGAGTTATTTTTGTTAGACGTGTGTACTTGTTGGCTAAGAGAGAAGGTGGGGGTCAGGAGAAAGTCTGTACGGCATAAAGTGGAGAGTATATAAAGAAGAGATTTAGGACAAGTGAAGGGTCTTGGGTAGGGTTGTCAATGGATCCGAGTCCACCTGGGTTCCTAAATTTGTGGACCCAGAACCGGACCCGTTAAAAAACTCGATACCCGTTGAGTACTGAAAAACTATCAATTTTTTTCTTAAACTCTTGATATTTTTTTCTTTTTTGCTTGAATCCGAAATATGCTTTTACAAGTTTATTGTTATTTCTTTATTAATGTTCTAAATAAAGATTAAATATAAGAGAAAAATAAGAAAAAATCAAAGTCAAACCTAGAAAAAGTCTTTCAATTTTGATAAAAGAATTAATAAAAGAATGAAATAAATGGGTACCAGATACCCGTGGGTGCCCGTCGGGTATACTCAGTTAGACCCGCTAAAATTTAGGGTACAATCGGATAATACTCGTAGGGTCCTAAGTTTTCAATGTGTCCAATTTTAGGACCCAGAACCGGACCCTACACAACGGGTCCGGTTTCGGTTCTGGGTAATGGGTACCTATTGACATCCCTACTTGGGACCACTACCAGCCATCTGAAGGCTATGGTTCATAACATAATGATCTCAATTACTATTTGCATGCTCACCAGTCCTACGAACGGGTAAATGAGCAATATTATACTGAGCAAAATGTTAGTTCTATCAAAATGAACGGTCAACTGCTAATATTGCTCAAATGAACTTAATTTCCAAAATAGTGTTTTCAATTTTACCCTTGATAATAATGATAAATATTTACCTAATCTAGAGGATAAGGTTAGAATTGAAGACACTACTTGTTTACATAAGGTTCAATCATCCTCATATTATTATTATGATGATGATGATAGTGTTAACGAACAATTTGAAATTCGTAGTCATAATGATCAGGAAATTTTTACACCAATTGAGCTTCATGATAATAATGATGTTTTTAGTTCCAATCCTAATAATGGTTATAATTATATACCTATTCAAGAAGAAAAGGACTTAACTAGAGATACTAGTGTTATAGACGTGAAATATTTTTCTTGTTTAGAGGAACGAGTTTATCCCGAAACTAGTGTTTTAGAGTCCAACGATTCAGGAACACTAGTTTCAAAAGAAGATGATAAACTCATTGATAATTTGAATGTGAGTGAAGGTGGACCACCTAATTACAATCTAGAAGAAATAACTGACCATTTTCCTAAATCTGAAATTAAGGAAATTGTGACTAGTTTATCTAAGGATACAGACTACTCTAGGTTTGGGGGTGAATATTATGCTCCCAACGGAAATCCTTTGACTCTTAAAATAGTCCCTCACTTGGGACTTGACTTTTGTGCCTCTACCATCTTAAAAGATTATCTTCACGAGCTGTTTCCAGAGCCGGATAATAATGTCCAAAATGAACTTCAGGTGTTAGAAACTCATCATCCTGTTGATATGGCTTACCTAGGCCATGATACCAACATTAATTTTGTTTTCTCACCAAATATTTTTCTTTCAAATATGGGAACGTATGAATTTCACAAGTGTCAATTCTTAAATTTTGGAACCAAACCTGAATATTTTATAAAATTTGAATCGACACATCTTCTTAAGAATGACCACCATTTTAATATAGTCCATTGTGGTCAATTGTATATGTCAAATATGATTTACTTAAAGGATCCACAACTATTCTGATTATTGTTGTATGATTCGTAAGTTGTGACCAATCCTTTCTTGGTCTGGCTGAAGACTTTAAACTTAGCGTTCTATAGGAGGCAACCCATATGATTTTGGTACACAATGCTGGTAATATCTTTCCATATATTTTTACTTTGTTCATTTCTCTTTGTTCATGCTTTCATTTATTTATATCTGAAACATCGAGGACTATGTTCAATTTAAGTTTGGGGGTAAGGGAGAATTTTTTTTTATTTGTACCAAAATTTCCAACTTTTAGCGTCAGGTAGTAGCCTTTTAGCTAAGTTTTAAATACTGATTCTCCCAAAAAAGATGAAAATTACAATTGTTAGAGAAAACTACATATATGTTCTTAACCAATGAGAGAATAATCGTGACGGATCCAACCATCCATGCTGGAGACAATTAGGCCACAGGGAAATGTAAAAAGACAGAACTAACCAATCATTAGTGGAGACTACCCTATTGAGTGAGGCATCATACCTTCAACTGTCCTCTTAGAGTGTTTCATCTACATAAACTCCGAGTAGAATGATGACCTACTCAACCCCACACCATTTTTCAGCACTTTATGATCTCTGAGTACTAATTTTTATCTACGTAAGGGTGACATCGGAACTAGCCTCATCTTGTAGTCTCAGTCACAAAATTATAAATCTTTCTGAATAGAAAATCAGCATCATCAACAAGAAGATCAACACCAATTCGTGAAGAAGTTGAAGACGTAAAGGTTTATAAGAAACAAAGGGTAATAACATCATTATATATTCAAAGTGAAAAAGAAAAAAAAGATGTAAATTTTTAAAGATTTGTACCAGCTGTTGTGAAGATTCAAGTGCAAAAGTCCTTCTTCATTGGCAAGCAACGTTTATTGTTTTTTTATTTTTATTTTGTTTCATATTTTGTATCAATCTTATAAAAAAAATCAAAAAATCAAAAAAAAAATTTAAAAAGTTGTGTAATAGTTTCATTAAGAAAAGCCATGGAGAAGAAGAAATTCAAAAGGAAGTTTCAAAACAACAAGTGATCGAGGAAAAAAAGGAAAGATCTACAAGTTTCAAGGGTTTATCGGCAAAGGTTGAAGTCGAAAACTGAAAACAGAGTTGTTTATATTGAACACTATGAGAGAGTTGTGAGACTAGAAGGTGAGAGTATGTTCCCATCCTCATTTATGGTCGATTACCTAAGAAATCATCATATTTCTTTTCCTTTGAGATCATCAGAAAAAAAATTTGGTTTAATACCTTCAGAAAAAGCGTTACCATCGGTAGTGTGCAAGTATTCTCTCCTCAATCCTGCTTACACACCAGTGTGACCCTTAGAATCGTTTTTCTGGGTACAAATTCATAAAATATTACGGTGAGGCAAAGTCGAGGCGAAATGCTTATTCGGTTGCTCTGTCAGTCCGTTGTCCATCTAGCAAAAGACATCTTTGGCACTGGTTCAACTCGTCACAATATATATCTTATTGATTAAGCGTATCAGCATGTATGTTCTCTGACACATCTAATTACTTGGCCTTTGGAGGGGAAACTTTATGTCCTCTTATCTCTTTGGAAACTTGTGACATTAGAAGTTGGGATAAAGGGGTTTTGGGGAATACCTCTTTGTACACCCTCACGAGACAACACTCGTCTGCTAGGGTCACCTAGGAGTTTAACGGCTTGCTGCTTGTGTTAAGTGTAGTCGTGATTCCTACGAAAGTGAGTTAGATTTTTATTTAATTAGATTTGCTTGAGGACTAACAAAATATAAGTTTGGGGGTATTTGATAGACACATTCTTATTGGATCTCATATTTGAATTAATAGTTCTCATCTTTTGTTGGAAGAGTCCAGAGATCAAGAAAAGAAAAATCAGATTCATCTCTGCTATACAACGTGAAAGAGGAAGAAGAAGAAGAACAAAAGGCACTTCCAAACTGTCGCTAAAAACCGTGTTTTTCTTTTATATTCGACGGTTTCGGTGATAGTATTTGGAACAGTTCCAGCGACAGATCAAGGGTTAAATACATAAAAGAGTTGTGCTTTATTCAACTGCGCCAGAAAGGGGTCATTAAACCATAAAAACTATTTGTAAGCAATTTTCAATTAATGAATACAATGGTTAATGGTTTTTCTTCTATTTCTTTTCTACATGAGTAGCTAATTTATTTTTCTAGGGTAGAGGAGGAAGCTATTTCTGATGTGTAATTTTAATATTTAATTCTTAGACATATTTACTCTACTTGCACTCTTTAATGACTAATAGTTTCTGTTCTAAATGTTCTTCGATTTAATTGTGCTGGATAGTCTTAGACTGTTGATCTTTTATAAGCGAAGGAGATTATATATTTGCATAACAACAAAAGTCATAGTATTAAATTTAAAGCATTTTATCTTCCAATATATGAGATTGAGTTCAGCATGGTTTCATTATTTTAAGAGTAATTATTTGAGATAATAAATTGTTAATTTTACAAACATCAAAGGTAGTGGAATCCGAAACTGTAGATTTTTCTCTTTTTGATTAATTAATTTGTATGGTTATTTTATTTAATTATGTTCTTAAATTCATCAAAAATAATTTCTTCATTTGTAGCACGTAATTAGTCTATTAATTAGAAATAATAAAATCAATCCTCGTGGACGATCCCGTACTTGCCGCTTCTACTTTGTAGACGTTGTGTGATTGTAACTATAGGTTTTTGGCCTATCAATGGTTAAAGAACAGTTGATAGGACGAGGAGTAGTGGTTATACAATCCTCACTTATCGGACATGAATCCACTACAATCTCCACGATCGTCACTTCTCCATCTCTTCGTAACTTCCAACACTTATGTGAAATCAATGTATTTTCCTACAAAACTATAAATAGATGGCCTCATCTATTCGAAACAAGATAGAACAGAGATTTTTCCCAGAGATAATTCATTCTTAAAACTACACACTACCATTTTTAGCATACAGTGATGTCTTAATCTTCTTTTCTTCCCTCCCCTAGGATCAACCATCATCTCCACCCTTGTGACCGAAGCAGGACCTGAAAGGTCATTACTTGGTTTAGGCTCGTCCCGTTGATTTTGATCTCTCGAACCTACTAAAAGTACTCTTTTGCAGTATATTTGGTAAACACCACAGTATGTTCCAATACTTCTTCATAGATCAATGTATAACTCACCACTTTTTTTATATCCCATATATTTTCCATAGTAAAAACGACAAATCTGTTGAGTCTGATAGCCGATCCTGAGTCTAGATGGCCCCTATGCAAATTTGATCATATGGTTTTTATATGTTAAGTTTCTTCTGCTAATTTATAGTAAATATATATATAATCCTTTGCCAGGATCATGTAGCTTAGTGTTTAAGCATACAGTCTTATAAACTAAAGGTTGGTTGTTTGAGATTGGTAACTCCAGTAAAGATTTTTTTGTAAACAAAATGCATGAGTTTTAGGGGCATATATCAGAAGGCACTAGATAGAGAGAATAACACTTATAGGCTTGGACTTGGGGGGTGCATTAGTGGAATAAAGGCCCGAACATAGTGAGAAAAAAGGCTTATACAGAGCCGAACCCTATGCGATCGCACAAGTCATACTACCTCAGGCGAGGCCCTAGTTAGCAATTCAGCGAGCGATAATAAATTGGGTCGGTAAAAATACGCGCATTATCCGTCTAGGTAAAATAAAAATTCGGTCAAATATGCGGTCAATTATGCCCAATGCGGCAAAAATGTGGGAATGCGTTAATTCATGTATAATTCTTTTTAGATATATGAGTTTGGTATTAATAATTTGGTACATATTAAATTAAAATAATATACTTTTTAGTATTAGTTTTAGGATTTTTAATGGAGTATATACATAATATATACTGCACAATCAACAATGAGTTATTGGTTTAGTGATTAAGGCTATAACTAGTAAACAAGTGGGAAGGGGTTCGTATATGGGTCGTGCATCTATGTAGATGAATGTCGAGGTGTAAACAAAACCATGGATAATTAAACTACTAATATTCCGTCAAGGCGAATAATTCGCGAATTCAACGGGAAAACCATATAATACTCGAATAATATCCGGAGTGTAAAAGTGCATATAAAGTACGCGTATTAATCGTTTTCCGAATAACTCGCAAACTGTTCGGCGAATTGCTAACTAAGGGCTAGGCTATATTGTTGACTTTTTTATGTTGTCGAGTTGGAATGATTTTATATTTCCATTTCAGTCATTCTAGACAAACCATTGATTATATATACCAAAAAAAAATGGTGAACCCTCTTTGGAGAATGGTAGGTTTCAACTGAATGTTAGAATCAGAAAACAAATGTTTTCTGTGTTTATGCGGTTTTAGAAGTGTTTTCTCAAATGTTTCATTTAAACCTTTTGTTTCAACTTTGATTAGATTCACAATGGTTCCCTTTTTGATTACAAAATTCATTGTAACAACTCAAAATTATTATACCTTGTTTTCAATCGCAAGAAATCTAATAGTTACACCCATATAAAGATGAAGGTTCAACTGAATGGTCAATCCCACGTACGAAATATAAAAACAGTAACCAAAATCTAAGCTAACATGCACACACGATTTTTACGTGGTTCGGTGTTAAACCTACGTCCAAAAGATGATTTCACTATATTTCAGTTGAGGTTACAAATGTGTAGAGGACAAATCTTCTTAAGAACATGATGAGTTAGGCAGCTACAGGAGTGTTAGTATTTTTGTTTCTCGTTTTCTCGAGTATTTTTCCAGCCTATATTACAGTTTTCAAGCTCTCTTTTTATAGTGAGATACAGTTAGTTCATGATAGGTCACTTGCATCGCTACCGAGTAGATCCCTCGAAGATCTGGTCTGACGAGGCAGCTGGTGCGAGGGATAGGTGCTTCATTTACCTGATTTTAGTGTCAAATCGATACTAATATTTGATATATTCCTGCATATTACTTTTATTTTTCTTTTTTTATGTTATTTGTCTTAATTAGATTAAATCATCCAAAAAGGAGCTACAAAGTGTTATAATGAGCAAGGAAGTGAAGCACTACAAGTGAAGGAGGATCTAATACCAAATTTACTTATCTAATCTAGGAATTCTTATAATCATCTTGTAGAGAATGAAAATATGAAGCCATCACAAAAAGAATAAGGTCATTCCGAGTATAGGGGAAAAAGTTATGGAGAAAAAAAGAAGATCTACAACGCAAAAGTCGGCAAGGTCGGAACCTTGGTAACTGTAGCACTATTTCAGACAGACTCTCTATATGTTTAAGTCCTTAAAATAGGCACGGTTTAATAGGAATCTACCATGCTGACCGTAACAAGATTTCATACAGATTTTCAAAGTTATTTTGGCCCTAAAGTCGGCGTGGTTCATGGGAATCGACCATGCCGACTTTGACAAACCTCTTGGACACGTTTTAACGTATTTTGACTTTTACATTGAGGAAACATGGTCTCAGAAGGATTCCAAATCCTAGGAAGAGATGATACTTGAGGGTCAATCATTAAAGGTTATAAAATAAGATATCCAAGACTCAAACAAGACACCCTATCTCTCCTACTCATATCACATCTTCTACATCTTAAACCTAGGTTTACCCCTTTTGGGGGGAACCCATTCTTCATCATATTCTTTTTCTTTGTAGTATGAGTATCCAATAAGGATGATTTTAATGTTTTAAGTGTAGAGCATTATTAGTTGTACAAGTTTATATGGAGTTTTAATCACTGCCAATTTTTTTACTATATAAAAGGTTTACGAGTGATTTTTAGATTGTTTGGCGTGCACGCTAAATTAATTTATTGATTGTTCTAATGCTAGTATAATTTAAAAGATATAAGTAATAGTATATTAACTTTCTACACAAGTAGAAAGTGCGAGACCCTGCAGAAGGATTTTGTGGAGCAATTACGAGTGAAGACAACACCAGAAAATGGACCTTGTGCTAAGAGTTTAACTACTAGGATCAACCTAAATTCACAAACCCTAAATCGTTTGATTGAGTTACACCTTGAATGAGCTACTACTTGGTGGTTCAGAGGAATAGAATCTGATATTGGAAAGCTTCCGTATACAGTGATATAAGGATTTTGGGGATAACACTGAGCTAGCCGTTATTCTAAGATAAATATTACATGATTCTAGCAACAAATAGATAAGTACATTAATTAAGTTAACATTTGGTAACAACGAAGGAATTCTTAATCATCTTTTTCTTATTATTGTTGTTTTATTTACTTTAATCAATTGCTTTTATTATAGTTTTGTTAATCTAAATAACGTCTCAATATCACAGCTTTCTGTGGGAACGATCCTTAGTACCCCTATATTACTTGTTAGTATTAGTGGGAAATATCTTAAGTAATTTGACATGCATTAAATTTTGACGCTGCTACGGGGGATCAGTCGTTAACCAATTTGCTAATTTCTTTAGCAAAAACGTAAAATAACACAAGAATATCAAACAAAAATAAAGGATGATGCTCCCCGGCAGCGGCGCCAAAATTTGATGCGTGTCATAAGTGCAACAAATTACTTTAGATACTTTCCTCTAATAATAACAAATAATATATTGGTAGTAGGGATCGTTCCCATGAAGAGCTGTGTAATTGTTATTTGTTTTCAACTTCTTATGTAATCAAGGGGAGGTTTTTGAGCTTAAAACTAATGTATACAAATAAAGTAAAAACAAAAGTAAGTAAAGGTTGAAATCAAGGTAAGAAAATACTGGTTAAGGATATCATCTTCCATCACCAAACATGCTCGTCAATCGATTAGAGTTAACATTTAATCTTTCTATACCAATTGTAACCTTGGAGCATTCCATCGCGGGCTCACTCCGGTAAAATTCCTTATATCATCAAAGGCGTAGCGGAAACTCTTTAAAACCTTCTCGCTAGATAACCTAGCGCAAGAGCCACTCAAATTTAACCTAGTGAGAGCATTAGTCATGGTGAGTTGAGGTTATTGCAACCTGACTCAAGATCCACATTGATTTAACTTGGGTTAAGATTCCACACATAATTGTATTATTAACAACTAGTTATGCTGATTGTGATTAGATTTATCCGATAATTTGGGATCTCAAACCCCTAGCCTAGATTTATATATGAACCCATGATCATTTAATTTGCAACTTAAACAAGCAATTCTTCAATCATACATGGCGATATTAACAGTAAAACATAAACGATAAAAGATATTGTTAACATTAAAACTAACCAGCAAGATTGATTCACAAGTTTAAGACTTCAGATTACATCCCCAACAAATAAGAAAATTATAGCTAGTCATGAGTTTACTAAAACTCATGTAAACTCATGACTTCTTAGATCTCTTGTTTGACCCTTATATGACTTCTTATATAGCCTCCAATACTCGTCCCTCAAGTATCCTCTATTTAAAGGGTTTAGAAACCCATTGGCACCATGTTTCATTGATTTTAAAATTAAAAATATGTTCAGTAAGTCTCTCCCATCAAGCTACTATCGGCACATATGTACCCTCATTAATTGTCGATAATTGATGCTCAAAAACACACTTTTTCTTTCCAAAATAGTTGTTATTATCGACACATATGGATCCCCCGCAATTGCTAATAATTGAGACTGGAAAACTAGACATTTTGTGGATAAAAATATGCAATTATCAGCATATATAATTGCACCTTATCTGTCGATAATTGGTGTTGTGCATGCTTGTTTTCTTGTCTCGTATTTTTTTCTTATAACTTCTCCATACTACCTAGGAATGAACTCATTCTTTTCGCACTGGCTTCGTCTTTTCGTTCTTTTCAAAACGATGATAAAAGATCCTAGATTTGAGCGAGTTTAATTTGGTCCTTGGTCCTTTTCCATTAGTATACTTCACTTTCTTAACACTTTTATGGCCATCTCCGCTACTTTTGGTTGATTTGTCATAACAAAGGCTATAAAATAGAAAATAAACGTAATAATAAGTAATATGCAAGAAAAATAACTAATAGTATAAGTATGGATTTGAAACTAAGAATATGTAATATGTAAATTATGTACTTATCAATGTTTTTCCCCTTTATACGTGTTTTCATCTCGAGCGAGTATTAGATATCTTGTTTTATAGTGAAGGTGAATTTAAAGCTTGCATCAATATTTTAGCATTCAACTTCTTCGATGTATTCGTACTCCGTGAAGACCTTATGACGTAACAGAGGTATTTTCTTCCCTTGCATTGTTGGTAGCTGATGTGGTTTGTAGATGCGGTAAAAATGAGTTTGTTTCAGAACTTGTGAAGATTTGACTTTTAGATTCAAATTCTAATAATTAGACTAGAAAACTCAAAAAAAAGTTGGTATCAAAAAAAAAAAAGGCACTGAGACTCAGGATTCCACCACTAACCAATCAAAGTGTTCAATCTAATCAATATTCATGCAATTCTTTACATTTAAAGTGATTCTTATATGTTGTAAAAGTAGATTTTCAAAGTAATAATTGTAAATCAAAAGTATAGAACATCAACAACCCTAGGCTAAGCATGCTCTATCAAAATAAATCACAATTGTTTAATAAAAATCCTTAAATTAATTTTTAATCAAAGCAAATAATCATAAAAGAAATTGCAAAAATCAATTAAAATAGAAATATACCACTTTTCTTGGAACAATGTTTATATTAATAACTTGCTCAAAATAATGATTCATGGCTCAAAGTGTTTAAAAATGATGAAAAAGGAGGGAAAAAAACGAGTTTGCAACGTTTATAGGCGTTACAGACTCACTGTTACAAAGCAAGGCTGAAGATAAATGTTGTAAAACTGAAGATATTAGTTGCAAATGGATGAAGAAACTGTGGCTGAGAGGTTGAAGAAACTGTTGTCGTAGCCTCTGTTTTTTGTGTTCTTCAGCAGCGGCAGGGAAAAATCCTCTTGAGTGATTTCTCTCCCTTTTCTTCGTCTCCTGATCTCTCCCCCCTCTTCTATGAGTCCTCCGAACCCTTTATATACACAACAACACCCCAAATCACGCGAGTTAATTCCAAAAATCTTATTTCCTTCTTCTCTACAAAGTCACATATTTTATTCTCTTTTCGTTATTTGCTATGCGTAATTAAGCTGTCAACAATCTCTCCAATTGAACACAATAAATAGAGAAGATATCCTCCCTAATCTCCCTCACTACAGTTCCCATAAATAATACCAGAAAATCAAAATAAACCCGAGAATATTGTTATTCCCCGGTTTTGGCGAGATGTTACGAAATCTTCTCTTGTTTACATAACTAATTTAATTACCAGCCTTGTTTGGACAAGACAGGATAATCCCAATCCAACTGCACGAGAAAATCTCTCAAAATCTCTTCCAAAATAAATACAGAATATCACGCTTTTAAACTGAATTCAAAACTAGTTTTTTCCCGCCAAAATTCTGTGTTAAGGTGGAGTGCCCTTATCCATAGTAAGGGTGCTTTTAGCACTGGGGTGCCTTTATCAATTTCTTGGGTGCCTTTATAAATTTATAAGCCCATTTTTCCACAAGTGTTTATTCTTTAAAAATACCTACAAATATAATAAATAATAATAATAATAATACAAAAATTGAGAAAAAAGAATATAAAATATGAGTCGATAAAGACATAAAAACGTGTCTATCAAATACCCTCAAACTTATTATTTGCTAGTCCTCGAGAAAATTTAATCTAGAAAATGAAAATCCTAACTCACTTTTGCTGGCATCGTGATTGCACTTAGCGTGTGCAATAAGCCTTTAAACCCCTAGGTGTCCCTAGTGGACGAGTTTTGTCTCGTGAGGGTTTACAAAGAGGTATACCCACAAAACCCTTACTCCAAACTCTAGCTACTTATGAACGGTTGAGGGTAGACACTAAACAAGCTATTTAGTTGGCATACTAAATTATTCTCCTATAAGAATCATTACCCTATATGAGTTCAATTGTTTACACGATTTTGAACTCAGCGTACCAAAATTTATATAAGAATGCAAAGCTCTACTCAAATAATCATCAAATGTTCCAGAACTGAATGGAAATTATCAACATTCACATTGCTCGGAATCAATCAAATTCAAACACATGGATAGATTACAAGATGGATATAGAAGTAATGAATGGTGCACATGTTGACTAAGGTGAACGGTGTTTCCCATATCTGTCTGAAGGTCACTGCCAGGATGAGTCCTAATGGATTGAGATATGCTCGCACTGGTCTTAATCCTTATACTAATATCGACTCAGCTGGTATATAAAAGGGCCCCAACGGTGATTTATTGGAAATAAACAATTATCTTTATATTATTAAATATACTGACAACATGATTGAATCAATTTGAATCCAAGCGCATGCTCCTTAACAACATCTTACATGATAGTTCTCATGGATCCTGCGCTCCATGCTTGCTTAGGCGACGAAAACAGGGAGAACACACATATCGCTATCAAAATGTCAATACTCTTTTTTTTTTGAATAATAGTTTAAATAATAAAATAATAGGGCTTGATCTCAAACACTCTACTTCATCATGATGGTATAACAATTCGATACTGGTGCCCCACCAAATCACTTAGAGAAACACAAAAAATTGTAAAAATAAAAACAGAAGGTGATATGGTCAAGATAGACTCCGAGATATGCTTGTTCAATGATTATCATGTTATTTCTAACACCTGAGTGCATCCTTCTATGAATAGACCATTTATCTGGGCACACCAATTCCTATAGATAAGATTTATGTTTCCATCTACCTAGAAAGGTTAGTGTCATCCTGAATTGTTCACAAGTTTCTAAAGTTTGGAGTTTTATTATTTATACTAAAAGTTTCTCCCTTACCCCCAAACTTAAACCTAACATTGTCCTCAATGTTTCAAATTAAAGTGCAATACCAAAAATATAGGTAACTAGAGGAAATAGGTAAGTCAAAAAGATAGTACCTTGGTGAAGCGTAACAATCCTTCTTTGGAGAATAAGATAGGAAAATAAAAACAAAACCTACAAAAACTTACTAATGTACAACAACATCCTTGATGGTCAATCAAGGTAAGCAGGGTCCTCCAGAGGGACCTCATCAACATCACCTGCAGGAAAAGGCTCTAAATAGGGTTTCAATCTCTGACTGTTAAACTTTGAAGAGCTACTATCATCTAGTGTCTCAATCTCAATAGCACCTTGAGGAAAAATAATGTGAACTATAAAAGGACCCGTCTACCGAGAGTGTAACTTCTCGGAGAATAGATGCAAACGGGTATCATACAGAAGAACTTTTTGACCTGGACAAAATGACTTTCTTAAAATATTTCTATCATGCACAAGTTTCATTTTGTTCTTATACTCCTTAGCGCTATCGTATGCATCTCTACGAATCTCGTCCAACTCATTGAGCTGGAGCTTCTGTGAGCTCCTGCCTTGTCAAGCGAAAAATTAAGTTGCTTAACAGTCCAATATGCTCTATGTTCTATCTCGACGGGCAAGTAACATGCCTTGCAAAAAACTAAACGATAAGGTGACATTCCAATGGGGTCTTAAACGCAGTACGGTAAGCCTATAAGGCATCAATAAGCCTCAATGACCAGTCTTTCCGATTAGGATTAACTGTTTTCTCTAAAATACGTTTTATCTCCCTGTTGGAAACCTCTACTTGACCACTAGTCTATAGGTGATATGGGGTAGCTAATTTGTGGGTAATATCATATTTCTTCATCAAACGCCTAAATGGTCGATTAAAAAAGTGTGACCCTCCATCACTAATTATAGCTCGCGGTGTACCAAAATGTGCAAATATGTTATCATTTAAAAACTGAACCACAAACTTGTGTTCATTTGTTCTACATGAAACCGCCTCAACCCACTTAGACACATAGTCTACAACAACAAGGATGTAAAAATCAACAAAAGAATTAGGAAAATGACCCATAAAATCAATGCCCCACATATCAAAGACCTCAATAACTAGAATAGGGTTCAAAGGAATCATATTTCTACGGGAAATGGTTCCTAACTTCTGGCAACGCTCACAAGTAACACAGTAACGGTGGTTGTCTTTAACAACAAAGGCCAGTAGTATCCACACTGCAATATCTTAGCAACAGTTTTCTTAGTACTAAAATGACCCCCACAAGCATGATCATGACAAAAGGAAATAATACTGGACTAGTCACTCTCAGGTATACATCTCCTGATAATCTGGTCTGGACAATACTTAAACAGATATGGATCATCCCAAAAGAAATGTTTAACCTCGGCTAAAAACCTAGAATGATCTTGTTTACCCCAATGTTGGGTCATTCAACCAGTAGCAAGATAGTTCACTATATTCGCATACCAAGGTAATTGGAAAACAAAAAAAAAATTGTTCATCAGGGAATCAAAAACAAGCCTAGGCAAGTGGTCTGCTACTACATTTTCTGCACCTTTTTTGGCTCTGATTTCTAGAGAAAATTCTTGTAACAAAATGATCCATCTAATCAATCTAGGTTTAGTATCCTTCTTGGACAGAAGATACTTCAAAGCAGCATGATCAGTAAAGACTATGACCTTAGAACCTAAGAAATATGATCTAAACTTGTCTAAGGCAAAAACAATGAATAACAATTCCTTCTTTGTGGTAGTGTAGTTCAGTTGGCATCATTCAGAGTTTTTCTAGCATAGTAGATCACACGAAGTAACTTGTTTTCTCGTTGACCTAACACAACACTAATAGCATAATCTGAACCATCACACATGATATCATAGGGTAGGTTCCAGTTAGGTGCCTGGACTATGGGGGCGGTAGTGAGTAAAGTCTTAAGCTTCTCAAAAGCCTCTAAACAAGCATCATCAAAGACAAACTTAATATCTTTTCCAAGCAAATTGCAAAGAGGTCTAGAAATCAAGCTAAAATCTTTAATGAATTGACGATAAAAACCTGCATGCCCTAAGAATGACCTAATATCTCTTACGGTTTTAGGAACCTGTAAATTCTTAATAATGTCAACTTTGGCTTTGTATACCTCTATACCCTTAGAAGATACGATGTGCCCTAAAACAATTCCTAAACGAACCATAAAATGATATTTCTCCCAATTAAGCACTAAATTCTTTTCCTTACATCTAGTCAACACTAATGTCAAATGATACAAGCACTCATCAAAAAAATGAACCAAACACTGAAAAATCATCCATAAAGACCTCTAAATTGTTCAACCATGTCATAAAATATGCTCATCATGCAGCTGAAAAGTAGCGGGCGTATTACATAACCCGAAAGGCATGCGTCTATACGCAAATGTACCAAAGGGACAGGTAAAAGTAGTTTTCTCTTGGTCTTCTAGGGCAATAACAATCTGATTATAACCAGAGTAGCCATCTAATAAGCAATAATGACTATGTCCAGATAATCGCTTTAGCATTTGGTCGATGAAAGGAAGGGGAAAGTGGTCTTTCCTTATGACCTTGTTTAATTTTCTATAGTCAATACAAACACGCCACCCCGTGGTCACTCGGGTTGGGATTAACTCATTATTATCATTCTGGACTACAGTGATACCTGATTTCTTGGGAACAACCTGAACGGGGATGACCCACTTACTGTCTGAGATAGGGTAGATAATACCCGCATCTAACAACTTAAGCACCTCAGTTCGAACTACTTATTTCATGTTAGGGTTAAGTCGACGTTGCATCTCCCTAGACGGTTTGGTATCATCCTCTAAATGAATCTGATGCATACAAACAGTAGGACTTATACCCTTAATGTCTGTTATGGTCCACCATAAAGCTTCCTTATTGTCTTTAAGCACGATCACTAGCCTACTTTCCTGGTTACTATCCAAGTCGGATGCTACAATCGCAGGAAAAGTCTCAGATGGGCATAAATACACATACTTCAAGGTATCTGGTAGTTGTTTAAGGTCCAACTTAGGAGGATCTTCTAGAGAAGGAATTAGAGTAAACTTAGAAACTGGTAGTGGTTCGAACTTAGGTTTCCATCCATTACTAGTGTTTATCAAAGGGGCTGAATCTAACAAAGCATTCACCTCATTAATCACACTATCATCATCAAAATCAAACACAAAGTGTGCTAGGCATTTCTCTAATGGATATTCTAATAAAGTGTTTGGTAATGACTCCTGAACTAATTTTAATATCATGTTCACCTCTTCATTGCAAGTGTCATCTATCTCAGGTGGTTGCTTACTAATATTGAAAATATTCAGCTCAATAGCCATATTACCAAAAGATAAGTTCATAATACCATTTCGACAGTTAATGATCGCATTAGATGTAGCTAAAAACAGGCGACCTAATATCACAGGTATCTGATTCCCTGGTTCTGGGACAGGTTGGGTATCAAGGACAACAAAATCCACTGAATAAACTTATCGGCCTCAATAAGAATATCCTCTATGACACCACGAGGAATTTTCACATACTTATCAGCTAATTGCAGTGTTATTTAAGTAGGTTTCAAATCACCAAGTCCTAGATGGAGGTATACATGGTACGGAAGTAAGTTCACACTGGTTCCTAAGTCAAGTAACGCTTTCTCAACACGGTAGTTACCTATTATGCAAGAAATGGTTGGGGACCCTGGTTTTGTACTTAGGAGTTGTACTGTTCTGGATAATTGAACTCATATGACTAGCTAAAAAGGCTTCCTTTTTACACTAAGCTTTCGCTTTCACGTACACGTATCCTTAAGGAACTTGGCATAAGTAGGAATATGCCTAATTGCATCTAATAATGGAAGGTTGATAGTGACTTTCTTAAAAACCTCCAATATGTCGTTAAAGTTGGATTCCTTCTTTGGTGGTGCTAACAGTTGTGGGAAAGGGGCTTTGGGCACAAAATCTGGCTTGTGAGGAACTGCATCGGGCTCTTTAGAGTCTTTGTCAGTCTCTTCAGCTACTGGCTCAGAAGGGTGAACTATAGTATGTTCACTATCAGTCATGGTTACCTTGTTGTATACCACTTTACCATTCCTAAGGATTCTAATTTCATTCACATGTTTTGATGATTTCTCACCAGAAGATACTATGAACTCCTCTAGGATTGGGTTGGGTATGACTAGGAAACTTAACTTTTTCTCTGAAAGACTCATTCAACTGACTAAACTGGGTTCGTAAATCATAGATAACCTGAGAGTTAGCCTGGATCATCTTTTTATTGTCTTCTAAATTTTGTTCAACCGATTGCTGAAACTTAGCAGTATTATGAGATAAAAAGGTGAGAGACTCTTCTAAACTCATGATCTTCTTATCTGAATGGTTCTGAAATTGTGTTGGTCCTGAAGGATTCTTAGTATAGCCAAAACCTGGGGAAACCTTAGAATTACTAGACTGACCTTGACTCTGTCCCTTAGACCAAGAAAGGTTAGGATGGTTTCTCCAACCAGGGTTATAGGTTTCTGATAAGGGTCAAACTTCTGATGATTATCAAATCTAGTGTTATTATAAAGAGCATGGGATTTCTCTTCAAAAGTTTGTCCTTCCCAAAATGACTTGGAATCAATTCCACAACTAGATTGACTCAGTTCTAAAGCTTCTAACCTTTTTGATATAACTGCTATTTTGGCATCTGATTCAAAAGATCCTTATACCCTATTGACATTTCCTCTACTTAGAAATTTTTTTCTCTGGGTCTCCCTACTATTCTCCCATTGCTTGGTTTTTTAGGCGATTTCATTTAAAAATTTCATCGCACCATCGACCGTTTTATTTTCAAACCCACCTGTGCATAAAGACTCAACCATGGTTGTTGTCGAATAATCTAAACCCTTGTAGAGAATCTAAACTAGCCTTACTTTTTTTCTAAACCATGATGAGGACATTGTGATAATAAGTCATTGAACCTTTCCAAATACCTATATAAAGATTCTCCCTCTTTTTGAGAAAATGTGTAAATCTGCTGCTTAATAAATTATGTTTTGTGCCTAGGGAAAAAATTCTGGAAAAAGACAGATGTAAGTTGTTCATAGGTTCCAATGGATTCAGAAGTCAAACTATATAACCAAGATTTTTCTTTGTCTCTTAGTGAAAAAGGAAACAATCTAAGTTTCAATGTTTCAACATCTAGGTCCTTAATCCTAATGGTACTACATATTTCCTCAAAATCCCTAACATGGAAATAAGGGTTTTCATATTCTTTCCCTAAGAAATTGGGAGCATCTGTATGGTCCCAGGTTTTAACTCATAGTTTGCTTCAATTTCAGCTAACTTGATACATGATAGACGAGAAGTCATAGTCGGGTTCAACAAAGCTTTTAAAGTTTCCATTGCTGGCACTATCAAAGGACTAGGAGTAACTTCTACACACAGTGTCAAGTTTTCAAAATTCAAATTTCCAAAAACAGGGCCCTTCAAAAGAAGAGTCTTCGAGGTCCTCGTTTCCACGGACAGAACTACTAGGTTTGTCACTAATCAAACGACCTAGAGTGTCTCTTTTCCAAGCTCGCTCAGTGGTGATTTCGATCGGTCTTGGCATACACTAAAAAAAATCCTAATTGGAAGGGAATTCTAAACAATCACAAGCAAGGCTGACTTAACCAAATCAAACCTATTGAATCTAGCAAAAAAAAGCATGATGGCTCCACTTAGACTGTTTCTAGACCAGCTTCTATTCTTTTAAAAGGCAACTAGTTACAGTTTTAGCAAACCTCTTAAAACGATCCGAATTAGATTAATTCGAATAGAAACAGGATAAGCTCTAAGGAACTTTATAACCCTGTCTCTTGGGAAACGTTTCCTTGGGTTACAAGGCGGCTCTAATCAACTTAAAATAATCTTCATGAACTTTGAGTTAGGCTAACAGAGTAACCAATACAGTCATTTTGAATGGCTTTCCTTTAAGCTCGTTACCCTGTCAGACTCTTTCTAGTCAAAATTTTAAGCTTAGGTTCGTGTTTGGTAATGTGTTCCTAAAGCGGGCAAGAAGAAAACGGTGATGAAATCCGAGTCCTTATCTTGTATGGTCATTTCTTACCGTTTACTAGAAAAGTAAATCTGTATTCAGTTCCTCGACATATATGCATACGAAGGAATACAATAAACCCATTACAGGGGATTCGTGGGTTGATCGAGTCTTACCTCCCGTACCATACAGGGGATGAATCGGTTGTAGTCGACTCGGGCCACCGACTCCTGTGTCAGTGTACGAACCCGAGGGGCCGAGACAATATAGTAATTGTCGTCCTTCCCTGTTACAGTTATATTTAAATTACCCTTTCGTAGGGTTTAAAAAATAATAATAATGTCCAAAGTCTCAAAATAAAGTCCAAAAGTGTCCAAAAATAAAAGAAAAATTACCGAAATAATAAAAGATTTCCTAATACAGTTTTTTAAAAAGAGAAACAAATAAAATCTAATTAAAAATAAAATTCTTTGTCTTCTTTTTCGTTCTTTTAGCTTTAACTCGAAGTCTTTAATCACCAAAGTATTTGGCTCAGTTTCCTTTTAATCAAAAATCCAAAACCTGTAGTAAAAAGATAAATACCCAAAGAAACGTAAAATAGAACAAAGTAAAAATAATACTAAAAATAAAAATAAAAACCTAAAAATAAATCTAAAACTCTAAATTAAAGACAAGTCCGCGTCGGCGGCGCCAAAGATTGATGTAATTTAGAAATAGTGGTAAAAGATTCGATACTCAGACTTGTAAAGATTTGATTTTTAAACCTAATTTTTGATACTAAAAACAAAGAAGATTAAAGTAGAATTGATCGAAATTATGGAAAGAACTGAGACTAAGGATTACACCATTAGCCAATTTTTCAAGTGATTTAGCATTAATAATTATCTTGTAATTCATATATTCAATTGATTCAAAATATTGCCAAAGTTATATTTTCAAAATAATAGTTGTAAATCAAAAGTATGACACATCAATAGCTCTAAACTAAGCATGACCCATCAAAAGAAAACACAACTAATTGATAAAAATCACTTTTTCAAATTTAATTCAAAGCAAATACTCATAGGATTTTTATAGATAAAAGGGTAATGTAGACATTTTGTATTTGCTATGTCTGGAATGGCGTAGATAATACCAACATCTAACAACTTAAGCACCTCAGTTCGAACTACTTCTTTCATGTTAGAGTTCAGTCGACGTTGCATCTCCCTCAAAGGTTTGGTGTCGTCCTCTAAATGAATCAGATACATACAAACGTAGGACTTATACCCTTAATATCTGCTAAGGTCCACCCTAAAGCTTCCTTGTTGTCTTAAAGTACGGTCACTAGCCTACTTTCCTGATCACTATCCAAATCGGATGCTACAATTACAGGCAAAGTCTCAGATGGGCCTAAAAACACATATTTTAGAGCATCTGGCAATGGTCTGAGGTCCAACTTAGGAGGCTCTTCTAAATAGGGAATTAAGGTAGAGTTAGAAACTGGTAGTGGTTTGAACTTAGCTTTCTATCTATTAGTATCTAACACATGGGTAGAGTCTAACAGAGCATTCGCTTGATCAATGGTGTTATCATCGTCAAAATCTAAGCCAAAATGGGATAAACAACTCTCTAATAGATCTTCAGATAAGATGTTTGGTAATGAATCCTGAACTAATGTTCCTATCATGTTCACCTCTGCAATGCACGTGTCATCTAGCTCAAGGGGTTGCTTACTAACATTGAAAATATTCAGCTCAATAGTCATATTACCAAAAGATAAATTCATAATACCATTCTGACAGTTAATGATCGCATTAGAAGTAGCAAAAAACGGGCGACCTAAAGTATTTGGTTTTCTGGGTCAGGAACAGGTTGGGTATCTAGGATAATAAAATCCACAGGATAAATAAACCTATCGACCTCAATAAGAACATCCTTGACAATACCACGAGGAATTTTCACAGACCTATCAGCTAATTACAGTGTTATCTGAGTAGGTTTCAAATCACCAAGTCCTAGCTGGAGGTACACATGGTACGAAAGTAAGTTCACACTGGTTCCTAAGTCAAGTAACGTTTTATCAACACGGTAGTTACCTATTGTGCAAGAAATGGTTGGAGACCTTGGGTTTTGTACTTAGGAGTTGTATTGTTCTGGATAATTGAACTCCATGACTAGCTAAAAAGGCTTCCTTTGTACACTTTCGCGTAGACGTATCCTTAAGGAACTTGGCATAAGTAGGAATCTGCCTAATTGCATCTAATAATGGAAGGTTGATAGTGACTTACTTAAAAATCTCCAATATATCATTAAAGTTGGATTCCTTCCTAGTTAGTACTAGAAGTTGTGGGAACGGGGTTCTGGGCACAAAATCGGGCTCAACGGGAACCGTATTGGACTCTTTAGAGACTTTATCAGTCTCTTCATCTACAGGCTCAGAAGGGTGAACTACAACATGTTCACTATCGGGCAAGGTTACCTTGTTGTCTACCACTCTACAACTGATAGACACATTTTAGTGTCTAAATTGCACCTTAATTTCTAGTGAGTTAGTATTCGATTGTGTGTCTATTACGTGTTTTATGCTTTTGTAGGTACATTAGAAGAATAAAGATTTGTGGAAAAATTGGCTCAAAAAAGTGATAAAGGCACCCAAGGACAAGTGTTATTGGCACCCCAAGAATGGATAAGGGACACCCTAGGATCGGCCGAGTCAACCCAGCGGGTCAACCAGGCGATTCAACCCAGCGAGCCAGCCGAGTCGACTCAGCCGGATCAGCCGATTCAGCTCATCGGGAAATCCTCTGGATGGTTAAAAGCAAATGATTCGAAGGATATTTTGCTTCTAGATTGTTCCAAATGATAATAGCAGTCTCACGCAAGTCATAAACATCAAAAGATCCCGTGAAATCAGTGTGTAAATCATGTATTTGGCCGGAATTTGATTTCGATTAGGATTGGGATTTGTGGGCTGTTCTAGAGAGTTCTATTAGGTTTAGAACTCTCTCTAGGGTTTCTACTATCTATAAATACCAAGAGAAGCCAAGAGAATCGGGTACAAAAGCTTAGAGAAGATTTTAGAGAATTCCGGTCACTATTCCGTCACCGCCGACGAGCTGCTGCTGCACCGGCCGGCTGTTCTTCATCCATCACTGCCGGAGAAGAAGACTCAGTAACATTTATATGTGTTGCTGATTTGAATTTTCCTGTCGTCTATTGCTTCAAACCATTTGTTGCTTAAACTTTTCTGTAACAGCTGAACCCTCTCCTGTAACGCTTATAAGCGTATCAAATCAGCTGTTACAGCGTTATTCAACCTTGTAATCAATATTTTGAGCAATGAAATCAACTTTTGAGCAAGTTTTCTTCACCATGAGCTAAGTCTATTTACTGGGATGATGGATAAGGTAATTTTCTCAATTTTATGTGATTTAATTATTTTCTAATAATTATTTATAATTCTTTTATCATTAAAATTGCATAGTTTTGAATAGTAAAAACGGTTTTCTTTCAACAGTTGTGCTTTTGCTTGATGGATTATGCTTAGTTAATTAATTTTGATAGTCCATGCTTGTGATTTACCTCTGTTTGTTAGCATAACAAAACCAATTTGGTAATTATTTGGGCTTCAATTAATTTAAAAAGAATTATCTGATTAATCACATAGGTTGTTAGAATTACCTGATTCCTGATTCCTGGTATTTTTAAAATTATTCAAAAATCATCTTTAGGTTATTTAGTCTTTTTCTTACTTCTGGAATTTTCTAGAATTAGTTTAAATCATTATTTTCTAAAATCATCACCTTCACAAGTTCGAGAATCGAACCTTTATTTACCACTTCTAAAATCACATCAACAACTCCTAAGGGTTTTAATTGAATTCACATGATTTGATGATTTCTCACCATAAGATAACTCATGAAATCCTCTAGGGTTTGGTTATGGTTGACTAGGGAACTTGCCTTTTTCTCTTTCTCTCAAAGACTCAGCGATTTGAGCAACCTGGGTTTCTAAATTGGAAATAGCCTGACTGTTAGCCTGAACAATCTTTTGATTTTCTTGTAAAATTTGGTTGATTAACTGCTGAAAATATTTAGTGTTCTTAGTTAATAAGGCGATAGACTCTGCTAAACTCATGATCGTCTTATCTATCGCATTCTGGAATTGTGCTGGTCCAGAAGGATTCTAAGTATAACCAAAACCTGAGGGGAACATGAGGGTTACTAGACTGACCTTGATTTTGGCCCTTAGACCAAGAGAGGTTTGGATGGTTTCTCCAACCAGGGTTATAGGTTTCTGAATATGGGTCAAACTTCTGACGGTTATCATATCTAGTGTTATTGTAAAGAGCATGGTGATAGACACATTTTTGTGTCTAAATTGTTCTCAATTTCATATTTTGTTGGTACTTAATTTTGTACTTATTATGTGATTTTATGTCTTTGTAGGTATTTTTAGAAAATAAATATTTGTGGAAAAAATCGGCTCAAAAAGTATTAAAGACACCCGGAAAAAAGATCGTAAAAAGGTTTATTCTCGGTTTGAGATTATCACGAATTTAAGTTGGTTTTGGATTAGATTTTGAGTCTTTATCGATCCAGGAGGACTAGTTAGGGTTTGTGGAGCCTATACAAAGCAAATATATCGAGTGATAGGGAAAGACTCAATCGAAAAAAAAATAGTGTTGTTGTTGTAGGGGAGAACGGGAATAGGCGATGATTTCTTCAACGGAACATCAACGTTTATCTTCGTCTTTGCAACGTTTATCTTCAGCTGCAACGGTTTCTTGAACCCATTTGCAACGGGTATCATCAGAATAGTAACATCTATCTTCAATGGAAGCACTTTCTTTCTATAACAATGGAAACAGTTGTCTGCAACGCCATTACACCGTTGTAAACTCTCTGTTTACACAATTTTCACTCTTTTCATCTTTGTAAACAATTTTTGAGCCATGAATACACATCTTGAGAGTGTTTACAACATGAGGAGCTAGACCCTATTGTTGAGGCGACGGAGGAAGCCATTTTTCCGATAATAAAGTGGTATATTTTTATTTTATTATTTTTTTGTAATTCTTTTATGAGTATTTGCGTTGAATTAAATTTGAAAAAAAAATGATTTTTATCAATTAGTTGTGTTTTCTTTTGATGGGTCATGCTTAGTTTAGAGCTATTGATGTCTCATACTTTTGATTTACAACTATTATTTTGAAAATCTAACTTTGGCAATAATTTGAATCTATTGAATATATGAATTGCAAGATAATTATTAATGCTAAATCACTTGAAAAATTGGCTAATGGTGGAACCCTTAGTCTCAGTTCTTTCCATAATTTCAATCAATTCTACTTTAATCTTCTTTGTTTTTAGTATCAAAAATTAGGTTTTAAAAATCAAATCTTTATAAGTCTGAGTATCGAATCGTTTACCACTATTCTAAATTACATCACATGGGCTTTCTCTTCAACAATCTATCATTCCCAAAATGACTTAGGCTCTATTCCACAACTAGATTGACTTAATTCTAAGGCTTCTGAACTTTTTGCTATAGCTGCAATTTTGGCATCTGATTCAAGAATTCCATCTACCCTAGTGACATTACCTCTGCTCAGTAAAAAATTTCTTTGGGGCTCCTTACTACATTCCCATTGCTGGGTTTTTTCGGCAATTTCATTCAAAAATGTCATTGCCTCATGAACAATTTTACTATCAAAACTCCATGTACACAATGACTAGACCATGGTCGTTGTTGGATGATCTAGCCCTTCATAAAGGATTTGGACTAGTCTAACCTTTCTTAAACGGTGATGGGGACATTGTATCAATAATTCATTGAACCTTTCCAAATACCTATACAGAGATTTTCCCTCTTGCTGCACAAATATGTAAATCTCGTGCCTGATAGATGATGTTTTGTGCCTAGGGAAAAATTTATATAAAAAGGCAGCGGTAAGATGTTCATATGTTTCGATGGATTCATATGCCAAACTATATAACCAAGATTTGGCCTTGTCTCTCAGGGAAAAAGGAAACAAACTAAGTTTCAAAGCTTCATCAGACAAGTTGAGAATTCTTAGGGTACTACATATTTATTCAAATTCCCTAATATGAAAGTAGGGGTTTTCATTTTCTTTTCCTAAGAAGATTGGGAGCATTTGTATGGTCCCAGGTTTTAACTCATAGTTTGCTTGAGTTGCAGCTAACTTGATGCATGATGGACGAGAAGTCCTAGTGGGATTCAACAAATCTTTTAAAGTTGTCATTTCTGACACAAATGGAAAACTAGGAATAACTTCCTCACTAAGAGACAAATTCTCAAAACTAAAGTTTCCAAAAATCGGGCTCACAATAGAAGGGTTTCCTAAATTCTCAATTTCAAAGACAGAGTTTCTATTCTCTTCATTGATCAAACGACCAATAGAAACTCTTCTCCAGGCACGCTCACTCAAGGCTTTAGGCGGCATGGGCATGCAATTAAATAACTCCTAATTGGAAGGGAATTCTAAACAAACACAAACAAGTCCGACTCAACCAAATCAAACCTATTGAATCTAACAAAAAAAAATCATGATGGCTCCACTTAGATTGTTTCTAGACCAGCTTCTATTCTTCCAAAAGGCAACTAGTTATAGTTTTAGCAAATCTCTTAGAACGATCTGAAATAGTTTAAGTCGAATAGAAACAAGATAAGCTCTAAGGAGCTCTGTTAACCCTGCCTCTTTGGCAACGTTTCCTTGGGTTAAGGCGGCTCTAATCTACTTAAAATAATCTTCCTGAACTTTAAGTTAGGCTAACAGAGTAACTAATACAGTAATTTTGAATGATTTTCCAATAAGCTTGATACCCTATCGATCTTTTTTCTAATCAAACTTTAAGGATTAGGTTCGCGTTATGTAACGTGTTCCTAAGGCGGGAAAGAAGGAAACGATGATGAAATCCGAGTCCTTATCTTATATGGCCAGTCCTTGCCCTTTACTAGGAAATAAATCTGTATTCAGTTCCTCAATATATATGCATACGAAGGAATATAGTAAACCCACTTGCAGGGGATTCGTGGGTTGATCGAGTCTTAACTTCCGTACCAGACAGGGATGAATCGGTTGCAGTCGACTCGGACCACCGACTCCTGTGTCAGCGTACGAACCCGAGGGGCCGAGACAATATCGTAATTGTCGTCCTTCCCTGTTGCAGTTTATATTTAAATTACCCTTTCGTAGGGTTTAAAAATAATAATAATGTCCAAAGTCCCAAAATAAAGTCCAAAATTGTCCAAAAATAAAAGAAAAATTACATAAATAATAAAAGATTTCCTAATACAATTTCCTAAAAAGAGAAACAAATAAAATATAAAAATAAAATTCTTTGTCTTCTTTTTTGTTCTTTCAGCTTTATTTTTTAACTTCAAATATTTAATCACAAAAATCTTTAGCTCAATTTCCTTTAAATCCAAAATTCAAAGCCTGTAGCAAAAAGATAAATACTCAAAGAAACGTAAAATTGAACAAAGTAAACATAATACTAAAAACAAAAATAAAAACCTAAAAAAAAAATCTAAAACTCTAAACCTAATGAAAAGTACGCGTCGGCGGCGCCAAAAATTGATGTGGTTTGTAGATATGGTAAGAATGGGTTTGTTTCAGAACTTGTGAAGATTTGACTTTTAGATTCAGATTCTAATAATTAAATTATAAAACTCAAAACAAAGTTGGTATTAAGAAAAAAAGGCACTGAGACTCAGGATTTCACCATTAACCAATCAAACTGATTCAATCTAATCAATATTCATGCAATTCTTTACATTTAAAGTGATAATTTGTTGCAAAAATAGATTTTCAAAGTAACAATTATAAATTGAAAGTATAGAACATCAAAAACCATAGGCTAAGCATGCTCTATCAAAAGAAATCACAATTGTTTAATAAAAATCCTTAAATCAATTTTTAATCAAAGCAAATAATCATAAAAGAAATTGCAAAAATCAATTAAAATAGAAATATACCACTTTTCTTGGAACAAGGGCTTCTTCCGTCGCCTCAACAAAGGGGTTTATCTCCTCATATTAATAACTTGCTCAAAATAATGATTCATGGCTTAAAGTGTTTACAAATTATGAAAAAAGAGAAAAAAATAAAGAAAATACCGAGTTTGAAACGTTTATAGGCGTTACAGACTCACTGTTACTAAGCAAGGCTGAAGATAAATGTTGTAAAACTGATGATATTCGTTGTAAATGGATGAAGAAACCGTAGCTGAGAGGTTGAAGAAACTGTTGCCGTAGCCTCTGTTCTTTGTGTTCTTCAGCAGCAGCAGAGAAAAATTCTCTGGAGTGATTTCTCTCCCTTCTCTTCATCTCCTGAGCTCCCCCCCCACCCCCCACCCCCCCCCCCCCACCCCCCCCCTCTTTTATGAGTCCTCCGAACCCTTTATATACACAGCAACACCCAAAATCACGCGAGTTAATTCCAAAAATATTCTTTCCTTCTTCCCAACAAAGTCACAAAGATTTTATTCTCCTTTCGTTATTTGCTACGCATAATCAAGCTATCAACAATCTCTCAAATTGAACACAATAAATAGAGAAGATATCCACCCTAATATTCCACACTATAGTTCCCATAAATAATACAAGAAAATCAAAAAGAATCCGAGAATATTGTTCTTCACTTGTTTTGGCGAGATGCGACGAAATCTTCTCTTGTTCACATAACTAATTTAATTACCAGCCCTGTTTGGACAAGACAGGATAATCCCAATCCAACTGCACGAGAAAACCTCTCAAAATCTCTCCAAAATCAATACAGAATGTCACGCTTTTAAACTGAATTCAAAACTAGTTTTTTCCCGCCAAAATTCGGTGTTGAAGGTGGAGTGCCCCATACCCAGCCATCACGGCGCTAAACCGATCTATCTTGCTTGATCTTATTACTGGTTTTTGGTGGAACCCTCATATAGGGGCTTACACTTTCAATAGAGGGGTTTTTCAAGGTTTCAGGTAATCTCAATAGTTGTTTAGGGAGTATCTTATAACAATACACATGTCTATATTACCCTTTTATCTATAAAAATCATAAGTTTCCCTTTAATCTATTAAAACCTAAAAAAATAAAAATAAAAACATAACTATTTAATTCAACTATTCTTCTTCTCCATTTCAACTCTTCTTTTCCCCTTCTTTTTTCTCCTTTCCATCAAAATTCCTAATATAGAAGGTAGCGGTGATGGCAATCAAAATCAATCAAACCAACATAATCAAGAAATTAAAGACGAACCCATTTTTTTTTCTCCTTTTTGTGATTGATATCTTGTTTGATTGATTGATTCTAAAAAAAAATAGTTTTTCAGGAAATTATACGTGTTTTTTTTTTCAAAACTCAATTATATATCCATATTTGGAAGAAATTACGGTTAGATTCTTAAACGCAGTTTTTTTTTTTTTTTGGTTTTACGGTTAGGTTTTTTTCAGTTTCCAACCGTAAACTTATAGAGTGAAGATGAAAATGGAACTTTATGGTTGGGTTTTTTTAACGTAAATATTTGACGTTTAGGTCGATTTTAAAACACAAGGAAAGAGAAATTTATTGATATTTTGCATCGAACCCAACTGTAGAAATACTTATGTTTGGGTTATACCCCTAAAGCCAACCGTAAAAACAAAAAACAAATTACATAAGAAATTATTGTTGGAATCAAAAATCGAACCCAACCATAATACTATTTACGTTTGGGAATTTTTAGTCGAACCAAACCGTAACTGATGTAGTAAATACCCATGCACATAATGAGTTACGGTTAGGTTCGATGCTAAAAACCCCACTGTAAAAATGCCACGATTGAGTTTTCGCCATTTTTAAACCAGTTACGGTTAGGTGTTCATCAAAACCTGATTCGAGATAAAAACCCAATCGTAAACTTGCATGAATTACTTTTTTTTTACGTACCTTAAGCAATTTTAAGCAAAAAAAAGGCCAAGAGTTTAAGCTAGAATCACTCATTTTGGTTGAGTGAATCAAAATCTCCACAAAGTTCTCTTTTTTCTTCTACTTTTTCTCTCACCAAAACAAAACATATAAAAATATGATATGGTTTGATTAAGTATAATATGATTTCATTAGTTTTAAATTAATTATTACTAACTAAATATGGATAATTTAGTCATTATAAAAATATAATGGATAAGAGTTTTCTGAAATTTATAACTAATTACTCTATTTTGTCCTCATATGAAAATCACTTCTATAAATGTGTAAGAGCTTCCACAATCATGAGGTGCTATAAAAGCTAAAAGATATGCCAAATTTGGCTTTTAACTATAATTGTGGCACGGTCTTGACCATCAAAGTTAAACTAGACGCTATTAAAATCAACGTCTGATACTAGACGGAATTATTAATTTCGTTTGATTGAAAACGCATTTATAAATTGTGTTTAAACTGTGACAGAGTTAAAAGGTTCGTTTATAGTGAGATGTACATATATAGTTCGTCTAAGAGACAGACGTAACTAAATTTAACGTCTGGAGAAACGCAGTTTTTATATGCGTATGGAGAAACAAAGTTATACCATTGCGTCTAGAGTGTTCTTCTCACTTCTACTCATACGAACCCTAGTCCTCAGATTTAGAAAAAAAAATTATCCCAAAATTTATAAATAACGCTAAATACTCCCGATTTAGCTGACAAACAGATCAATAAGATGAATATAGCACTGTATAATCAAATCAATTGAAAGGTATGTTTAAAACCCCTTCATTACAACCTTTTTTAGATTGATTCGGAAACGAAATTTGAAGTTTTTTTTTTTTGGATTTGTAGTTTGTTAATGGTTGAAGTTTAATTGGGTTTTATTAGAAGCTCTTGGAGAAACATGTATGATTGTTCTTCAATTACCGTTAGTGTTTAGGGCATACAAATTGTGGGTTTTTGAAATTAGGGGTTTTATGAAATTGAAATTGGGGGTTGTTATATAATTATGTGATTTGATTCTTTGTAAAACCCCAACCCCAACTATTGTATGAAATTGGAACGAAGAAGAAAGGTTCTGTAGGTTTATCTCTCTGTTCTTAGACTTAGCTTCTGTAGTTTTATCTTTGTGTAGCTTTGTTAAATGGTTGTGTTGTTGTTTTTGAAGTAAGAAAGTACATAATCTCTTCCTGCCATTTAGTATATTTATACTCTCTACTATGCTCTATATTTTTTTGGGTCATGATGTCATTTTGAATATGTGTTTCTAAAATAAATGCAATATGAAAAAACTATAGAGTGTACCCCTAGATCGGACTTAGTTCAATTGTTGATAAATAAGTAGGAAATATAAATAGATGGACAACTAGTTCCTGTGCATAACCACTTCGCGAGTCAAGCTAATTGCACAATGTATTAAGGTTACAAATTTATGTCATGGCCTTTAGGTTTAGCTCTCTCTTCTCACTTGGAAGTAGATAATGCAGGCATTGAACTCTTGTTGAACTCTTGTATATAGACTTCATTTAGGCAATGGATAATAGTTTAAAACCATTTTGATTGGGTACATATTATCACAGATCAACTTTCCAGGCTTAGGAAATGACCACAATGTATTGTAATTGACTCAAACATCGACTATGTAAATGTAATACTTGGATTGAAAATATGAACTTAATTTTTTTTATCATCTTTGTTTATCATCTTACACTTAAGAATGCTGACAATTAAATTTGTAAATGTTATATTTGGACTGAATTTTGCAACCTAACTTATGGTCTTGATGTTATATGCAAGCTGACTTATGAACTGAATGTGTAAATGTTATACCTGGAATGCTGACTTATGTACTTGATGTTATATGCAAGTTGACTTATGAACTGAATTTGTAAATGTTATACCTGGAATGTTGACTTATGTACTTGATGTTATATGCAAGCTGACTTATGAACTGAATTTGTAAATGTTATACTTGGAATGCTGACTTATATGTACTTGATGTATGTATGCAATCTGTATAGCATAATAGTTTGGTGCTTTTTTACATATTACCTACATATCTTGTTGCATTCCAACTTTATTCAATTGTTCTGTTTTTCCTTTAATTATTTAATATCATTTACACTAAAATGGGTGTATATTACCATTGTTCTGTTTTTTCTTTAATTAGTTAATATCATTTACACTAAAATGGGTATATTTTACTTTTGTAGAAAAGCCACGTCTTCAAGATTTAGAGGTCGGCAAAAAATCATTCTGATGCGTAAAGTTGTTGTGCACACTACTGGGACCACGAGGTTCACGAGCTCTTCGACTTGAACCAGCCATAACAATAAATACTTTAGGAAGAAAGAAATTGTGTAAAATTTTCTAACCAATCAAGCTGTTATTTAAGGGTTGGAATTGAGAAAAGATTCATTGCCCAACGTTCGGAAATAAATCCATTGAAATTCAAAACACTAAAAGGATTTTATATCTACGTTTCAAAATTGGACGCAATATAACATATGTTTTATTTGAAAAGCAACTTAAAATTGCGTTGGATAAAACACCCTTTTAAAATACGTCTTATTCAAATACGTTTATAAATTACGTTTGGAATGAGACGTATTTATTATTCCTGTTCCATCATACGCAGATTATAACTGCGTCCACACCAGACGAATTATAAATATACGTTTCAATTGAAAACGCATTTTCTATTTACGTCCGATTTCAAACGCAATTTATATTAACGTTTAACTCCAAACACATTCTCAAACTACGTATAGTTATATTTGAGAATTCTCAAATTGGATAACCAAAGTAAGGGATCTATTATAGCTTTTTTAACTTATAACACCTTTAACAACCCTAACTACGTCTCATTTTTTATTTTTTTTAAATATAACTTATAACTTTATGATCGTAAAAGCTCTAAGCACTTATATGAGTTATAACTTTATGATTGTGAAAACTCTAAGCCCCTATGTGGGGGTTCATTTTTAATGGGCCAACTTGCCATAAGATTTGGCTTACCAAGTGTACACCGTGCCCACTATATATTTTTTTAATGAAAAACCGTGCCCACTACGTGACCACATCTTTTAAGCTGAATTGGAATCCTTACGCGTACCCATTGTTCCTAGTCTTCTTTATGGCTATTATACACACACATTTCGAAAACACGTCGATTAAAATCTTACATGTAAAATGCTAATACTTCTGTGCAGTATTTGTAAATCCATCAGCTAACGCGATATATCATCTCGCACGCAAATAACATAAATACCTCTACTTGGACCTTATCTGACCCAGTTGCATCTTTTTTAAAACTCTTAATATAAGCTTCTGTACATCTTGTCACACTATATCATCATTACCAAGAGTCAATTACCATTTTCACCTGCTAAAGAGATTCCCAAGTTTGGTGTATATTTATCAGTCTCATCTGCTTACTTCTTATTCTTACACTCTTCGATCATCTAGGGTTTGGATTACGTTGACCGGTAAGTATTATGTTGTTTGTATTTCAAATTCAGGGTTTAATTTTGATTGATTTGTTGTCAAATTGATCCATACCCATTGTAAGGTTTAACATATAAGGTGTTTGTACTAATTTGTGTCTTTTGTTTTTGTAGATCTGATAGAAAATGGCTGGTGAAAATGAGAATGTATTGGAATGGGTACAGAAAGATAAGCATCGAATGCTTCATGCTGTCTACAGAGTTGGAAATCTTCAGAAAACCATTGAGTATGTTAAACTTTTAATTTATCTTCAGTCTGGTTACTGTATTTAGGGTTTGTTTATATGAAAATTAAGTCGGATGATTGATTTGTGAATTATTGTTTTATAATCAGCTTTTACACAGAATGTTTTGGGATGAAGTTGTTGAGGCAAAGAGACATTCCAGAGGAGAAATACTCAAATGCTTTTCTTGGGTTTGGACCTGAAGATAAACATTTTGTTGTGGAATTAACTTATAGTATAAATCTTTACTTCAAATTTTTAATTTCTAATAAAGTAGTTGTTTTTCTAGCTCAACCAACAATCTTAATAATACAGATAAATTACTTTTGTTGCTTGTCTCCATTTAGGCTTTAAAGGTATGTGTGTGTGCCTTGCTGCATTTTTAGGAAACACTTGTGTCTGTGGATTGTTTTTTGACGATCCAGGGAGGTTAGGGTGATTAATCTGCTGAAATTTTGAAGCTCCATTGCTCATTTGAGTTATGATCCAGAATGAGTTATTATGTAAATTTGTTGTGTAGTTACTAGTTTGTGGAACTGATTTTTTCACTTTGTATCTTGCCAATCATTTAGGTAAGGGAAAATAGGGAAATTTCATAACTGCAATAAATGTTTGAGTTGGCTAAGTAGAGGGTGAGAATAGTTAGTAGTTCCTCTTATATGTCTACTGTTAGTTTTATAAATTTTCATTTCCATGCCCCAAATAGTTGCTTCTCTAGCTTACTTACCAACGTTTATAATAAAATAGGACAGTTTGAAAGTCACTGTACTCTCCATTTACTCTTCAAAGGTGTGCTTTTGTGCCTTTGCTTCAGAAAGCAGTCGTGTCTTTAAATTGAACTTTGTCCATCCCTGGAGATTAGGGTGTTTTTTCATTGATAGTTGGTATGATTCAGATTTACTATTTGTTAATGTATGCATTAGCTAATCAGAGCGATGGAGGAATATTATTTGTTAATGGCAAAAATCTATTTTGATTTCTTTACTAATCTTTGTGATGTTATTGTGCACGATATACTGCTGTAGGATAGTTTTTAGTGGACTCTGATTTTGTGTTGATTTTCAGATTATGGAGTGGATAGTTATGATATTGGAACAGGCTTTGGGCACTTCGGAATTGCAACTGAAGATGTGAGTTTCTTTCTGTAGAATTCTTTTTAGAAACATGATTATGTCATCCCAAATGTGGAATTTACCCAGTTAATTCTAAATCTGTGGCAGGTCTATAAATTGGTGGAAAAAATTCGAGCCAAAGGTGGAAACGTCACACGCGAGCCTGGTCCAGTTAAAGGTGGGTCATCACACATTGCTTTTGTGAAGGATCCCGATGGTTACACTTTTGAGCTTATCCAAAGAGGTCCAACTCCTGAACCATTGTGTCAAGTTATGCTCCGCGTGGGTGACCTGGAACGTTCTATTAAGTTCTATGAAAAGGTAAAATAATATCTGCTGTCTATGTCTATTATCTCATACTAATTCAAATACAACTGCTACATAGAGTTGGCTGTTATATAAGCACCTAGTTCCAACTCTACTTCTATGCAGGCCTTGGGGATGAAGCTCTTGAGGAAGATTGATAGGCCTGAACACAAGGTAAGCGATGCATCTTATAACTTGAAGTTATCCATTTATAATGCCGTGGATACTTGCTTCTTAAGCATCAACTTACTCTCCTTGAGGATTTTTACTCGGTTACTTATCCAGCTAATCTGTTGACAGTACACTCTAGCAATGATGGGTTATGCAGATGAACTGGAAACAACTGTTGTTGAGTTAACCTATAATTATGGTGTCACTGAGTATACCAAGGGTAATGCATATGCACAGGTAGGTTATATTTTAATCAACTTTTGCCGGTTGAACTATCATTTCCTCTTTATCAGATAGCGTCTTATAAATTTTAATCATTCGTTATTACTAGATCGCTATCAGTACAGATGATGTATACAAAAGCGGTGAGGTTGTTAACCTAGTTTCTCAAGAGCTAGGAGGAAAAATCACTCGCCAACCTGGTCCAATTCCTGGGCTCAACACCAAAATTACTTCCTTCGTTGACCCAGATGGCTGGAAAACGGTGAGTCCATATTTATCAACACAGTCTTAGCTTGATTATGATAGTCTTCATACTTATTTTGCATGATATGCGCACTTATCTGAGGTTCTAATTGCACTTCAGTTGCTAGATATTGTGCATGTATGCCTGATATTTGACATAGGATTCCTGGATTTCAAGTTGATCTATGTTTTCTCTCTTAGTTTTAGAAAGGAATGATAATCTGCAACGTTTACTGTGCTATACTTGATACACTGATCAATATGTTTCTCTTGATGCATGTTTCTAGGTATTGGTTGACAATGAGGATTTCCTGAAGGAGCTCCAGTAGGAAAGGGTAAAAGATATGGCAGCGAAGGATAACTATCATATTGAAGTTTACAGCCTCTAGTAGCTAGTATCTATGTAATAACTATGTACGGCATTAATAAAAAAGTGGAATCCAGAGTTGCGGACTATGTTTAGCACGGAGTTTATTAATCATGATAATTGTTATTTTATCTTGTCACCATGTTAAATGTCTCTTTTATATGTTGGTTACTATGAATTGGTCATGGAAAGTCTGTGAGCTAAGAGTATTTTGTCAAGTGTTATGGGGCAGTCCGGTAAGTGAAGAATAGGCAGCTGCTGGCTCCGCTAACCTGTTCCAATAAGAGCATGGTACTGCCCCCATTGAACATAGAATTCTCAAGGCCGAGAGTTGGAAAGTGAATTCCATCCTAAAAAAGGAAAGAGTGTTTATATATACATAGTTCGACACTATGACAATACTATAGAAAATATAAAGGTACTTCTAATATTAAGCCTGAATATTTAATATGGAATGCTAATAGAAGCCGGAAAATATTCCAAAATTATTGTTAATCCATCTTAAAAAAAAAAAAGGAAAGAACCGTATATGGTAATTCAATAATTACGGTATATTTTCTTTAACTAGGCACTATCAGTGATTGCCGTTTTAAAGATGCTCGAGTGTTATATATAGCCCTCCTATGTTACCATGTTAGTTCATAAATCAAACTTTGGTGAAGCACTGAAACTCGTAATATTTGGGTTTTCGTCTCTGTAAGTTTATTGTTAGATACATCTTCGTTTTCAGCTAAGATTTGTGAGTTGTGAAGAGAAGTACGGATTCAACAGGATTTCGAGTTATTTCAATGGGCTGCTCTATTCAGATTCTGCTTCTTTTGGCTTTAGGTATTGTAAAGAGCATTGCATGCACGTCGTTTAACATTAACATTAACATTAACATTGGTTGATTGATGATAAATTAAGCATTAGCGCATCACATGCATATTAGTTAAGCAAGATATTATCCAAGAAACTTTTGTATGAAAACTTGATTTTGTTTTCACCCCTTTCTCTAAATATTTACTTGGAAATTCTAACAGTTAATGTTTTAATTGTGCAGTGGTGTGCCATGATGAGAAACAAGATTTGATAACCAACAATTTTTGTTATCAGAGAAAAGAAAATGAATCAGAAGAAAAATGAATTCAATATTTTGTTTTGCTTTTACAAATGGTAATTATACATGTCAGAGATTGTACACTAGTCACACCATCAATAGCTTTCTTGGCCACGTGAAACCCATGTGAACGCCCACGTGACACCCATGTGAATGTACAGCCTGGATGCTTATGCCAGCTAATAACAAGAACACTCTCCATCTTTTATGTCAGTTTCTTCACGTGTTATCATCCCCCCTCAAACTGAAGGTTGGGAAGAACCTTGAGTTTGTTTCTGAGTTGCATGAATCTGTGTCCATTGAGACTTTTTGTAAAAACATCTGCTATTTGATCCACAGTGGGAACAAAGTATATGTTGAGCATACGATCCTGTACCATTTCTCGAACATGCTTCATGCGAGAATGTTTGACTGGGTTAGATGCTAAACTGATTGAACTAATATTATCACATCCTATTTTTGGAATTCATGTAATGTCAAAATGAAGATCCTTTAATAAGTAACATACCCAAACTAATTCAGCTGATGTATGCGCCAATGTCCGATACTCTGCCTCTGTACTTGATCTAGCTACTGTCGTTTGTTTCTTTGAAGACCAGGATATAAGGTTGGAACCAAGATATATACAATACCCACCAGTGGATTGGCGATCATCAATTGAGCCAGCCCAATCTGCATCAGAGAATCCAGTAAGAGTAGTAGTTCCCTTGGTGAAAACAAGTCCATGAGTGAGTGTACCCTTTAAGTAACGGAGAATACGTTTTGCTGCCTCTAAATGTGTTGTCCTGGGCTCATGCATGAATTGACACACCAAGTTTACAGCAAAAGAAATGTCTGGACGTGTCCAGGTAATATATTGCAAAGCACCAAACAGTGATCGGTATTCTGTTGGGTTGTCTAACAATGTACCTGATTCTTTGCTGAGAGTTGTAGATGTTGCTAAAGGTGTTGAACATGGCTTACACCCTTCCATTTGATGTGTAATGAGTAAGTCTACTGCATACTTGGCTTGATTAAGAAATAGTGAGGCTTCAGTTCTTTTTACTTCAAGGCCCAGAAAATAATGAAGCTGACCCAAGTCTTTAATGGGAAATGTACCTTGTAGTTGATGAATTACCTGTTGAAGATGTGCTACTGAACTTCCTGTTAAGATGATGTCATCCACATAGACTAAAGCTATGGTAAGAATTGAGGCCTTGTGATGAACAAAGAGTGAGGTATCAACCTTTGATTGAATGAAGTCTAACTGTACCAGTCTTGAACTTAGCTTATCATACCAGGCTCGTGGCGCCTGCTTAAGCCCATATAATTCCTTGTGTAGTAGACAAACTGCAGTAGGCCTTGTTGGATCAACATAGCCAGGAGGCTGTTTCATATACACTTGTTCCTTTAATTCACCATGTAGAAAGGCATTGGATACATCCAGCTGATGTATTTTCTAATTGTATTGAACTGCAATGGATAGAATGACTCTGATTGTAGTTGGTTTGGCCACAGGACTAAAGGTTTCTACAAAATCCAAGCCTGGTTGTTGATGATAACCTTTGGCTACTAGGCAAGCTTTATGTCTTGAGATAGATCCATCTGGATTGTATTTAATCCGAAATACCCATTTACAGCCTACTATATTTTGTTTATCATCTAATTCCACTAAGCACCATGTACAGCATTCATGAGTGCCTCATACTCAGTCTTAGTTGCAACTCTCCAGACTTCCTCTTTGTGGGCAGATGTAATGGATGTAGGAACAATAGATGTATTGCATAATAAAGCTAGACTTATTGGATATTTTGTGGACAAGTATGCCTTTGGCTTTCGGATTCCTGCCTTTCCTATGGTGAGCATCTTATGCTTGTTCTGAACTGGATGAATTTGTGATATTTGTTCTATTGCTGCTGGCAAGACCTGCTGTGTATTGGACAACCCAGAAGAAGCATAATCTGTATCTACCTCAGAGTTATTAGGTGATAAAATTGATGTATACGGAAATTTTGTCTCATCAAATGAGACATGTCTTGAGATGTAGACAACTCCAGTAATTGGTTCTAGGCATCTATAGCCTTTATGCTGTAAACTATAACCAATGAAGACACATCTTTTGCTCCTTTGTTGCAGTTTATTGTCAGTGTATGGCCTTAGCCAAGGATAACATGCACAACCAAAAACTTTCAAAAAATTATAATCAGGGAACTTGCCAAATAGCTTCTGAAATGGTGACAGATAGTCTATTGATCTTTTTGGTAACCTGTTGACCAGATAATTAGCAGTATGAAGTGCATCTACCCAAAAAACAGGTGGTAAACTGGCCTGAGATAGTAAAGTTCTTGTGATATCTAACAAATGTCTGTGTTTTACCTCAGCAACTCCATTTTGCTCTGGAGTGTGGGGACAAGACAGTTCATGGGTAATCCCCTTTGTTGCACAAAAAACTTTAAGAAAATTATTTATAAACTCTCCTCCATTATCAGTTCTAATAATTGCAACATTAGTAGATAGAAGATTTTCTATTCTAGTTACAAATGATACAAAAGCAACCTTAAATTCTGACTTGGAAGGTAATGGCAGAATCCAGCAATATTTGAGTAGTCATCAATAACATTTGCATAGTATAAATTTCCTGAATTTGATGATATATGGCAGGGACCCCATAGGTCAATATGTAACAATTGTAGAGGTTTGTGTACTAAAGAGTAAGAAATTTGAAATGGAATTTTATGACTTCTACACAGTTTGCAATCAACACATGAGAAAGGTTTTTGTAGAGGACTTGGCAGATGTAGTAATGTGCATAACTTTTGCATTATTTGAAAAGATGGGTGACCAAATCTCCTATGGAGGATGAGATTATTATTGAGAGTAGTAGCAAGAGCTTGTGGTAGATTGTTGGTATTACCAAAGGATATTGGATATAATCCATTCCTATGTGGTCCTTGGAAAAGAATTTTCCCAGAAAGCTTGTCCTTCACAACAAAACCATGAGAATCAAGTGTTAAGGAACAATGATTGTCAGTGGTAAATTTGTGTATGGAAAAGAGATTATGAGAAGATTTAGGAACTATTAGAACATCATTGAGACTAAAAATGTGTGAGTTGACTACTTTATTTGAATGACCTTTATGAGAAATGAGCATACCTTCACCATTTGCAGTCTGAATTGTTGTTGAACCATCATAAGTAGTTGAGTCTTCTAAAACAGTGTTGTCAGAAGAAATATGATGTGTTGCTCTACTGTCAGCAAACCATTCTTCTTTGTCAAAAATGTCAGCAGCAGCGAACATAGCAGTAAGGTTCGGAGGAGGTGTTCTTCCCTGTATGTGAAATTTAGCCTCTAATTTACAAGTAGTTTCAATGTGTCCTGGACAATTGCAAATTTGGCATACTTGCTTGTCATTTTGATATGAACCTCTTCCTATATTTTGTTTTAGAAACATGACAGGATTAGGGTATCTCTGTCCTTGAATTGAACTTCTTGGATAGTTCTTGTACTGATTTTTTGAATGATAGTAGGTGTTTCTTGAACTTCCTCTCCCATAGTTTGCCAGAAAGGCTTTAGCACTTTGTTCTTTTTCTTGCTTACTCAGTCTTGCTTGAATTACTGTTTCTTCACTTTGTAAATTGTTGTGAGGTTATCTACAAGATACTGGTGGATTCATATGGCGCATAGAGGTAGCAAAAGGAATATACTCCTCATTCAGTGCTTTTAGAGTAATTACAACTAGTTCCTTCTCAGAAATGATTTCACCAGCAGATGCTAATTGGTCTGATAAATTTTTAATTTCACCAACAAGAGCTGAGATTGATTTTGTACCTTGGGTAATTGATAACAATTTGGTTCTCAGTTGAATAGAAAGTTGAAGAAGACCTGCCAAATCTTTCTTCCACATTCTTCCATAATGCAGCAGATGAATTTGACCTTGAGAAGTATGGTATTATGGAGTCAGAAATTGTTGAATGTAACCACATTATGATTGTTGCATTTCATCCATCCAATCAGTGAAAAGAGGATTTTCAATTCCATTTTGTTGGTTTCTTGGATTGGTGAATTGAGGTGGACATGAGAAAGAGCCATCCAGATACTTTTGAAGCTTGTATTTCTGAATGATTGGAGATAGTAAATTCTTCCATGTTAAGTAGTTGTCTTCTGTTAATTTGAGATGAACAAATGTTGTTAATTGATTTAATGGAACTTTGGATAATAGATTGGAGGTTGGATTCTCCATTGTATCAGTATCAAGAAAAGATTGAATCATGAAGAAACTTGTAATCCAGAAGCAATTATAGTGAAAAAAAAAAATTGATCAGGAGTTGAATCCTTGCTCTGATACCATGATGAGAAACAAGATTTGATGACCAACAATTTTTGTTATCAGAGAAAAGAAAATGAATCAGAAGAAAAATGAATTCAATATTTTGTTTTGCTTTTACAAATGGTACTTATACATGTCAGAGATTGTACACTACTCACTCCATCAATAGCTTTCTTGGCCACGTGAAACTCATGTGAACGCCCACGTGACACCCATGTGAATGTACATCCTGGATGCTTATGCCAGCTAATAACAAGAACACTCTCCATATTTTATGTCAGTTTTTTCACGTGTTATCATGCCATACATCTGATTCGGTTTTAGGACACAAAGATGTTGGTGGTGAACAATCGCAACCACCGTCAACTAGTCCTGCTAGAGTCAATTCTACACACCCATTTAAACCAGGTAAAACATCCCAACGACTTAAATTACTTAATTCAAAGAGATACTAAAATTGATTATTTCCTAAACTTTGAAAATCTTCTTACATATATACTATACTTTCTTGAAGGGCATCATCACCGAGACGGGCGGGGCAATAGAGGCATGAGGTGTCCAACTGGTACCTTAGGAATATTCCAAAGCCGCGTGGATTCATTACCAGGTGGATTACCACAGCATTTGGTAGAAATATGCAACACTTGTGCAACGAATTGTACCGTATATGGTATCCGTTTAAGTTGTGGATGGTTTGCTTCGGCAAAATTGATAAATCCGCTTGACTTTAGAAGGCTGCGTTTTAATGATTGTCTGGTTAACGATGGAAAAGATTTTGAAGCAGGGCGTTGCCTCTCTTTCACATATTCTGAAACATACCCATACCCACTCTTAGTTTCTTCTATTAGATGTAAACAGCCTCATTGATTTTCCATTCCAGCGGATCACAAGAAG